>JBBPFD010000531.1:0-14454 GCA_038363315.1 Mugilogobius chulae
TTTTAATATGAGGTGAGTGAAGTTAAATGTTGGTCTAAATGACAGACGACCAATCAGGTCCTTTGTTTCATCTGCGTCACGCTAATAAGCTAACCTGATTGCCCGGTACGATGTATATTTGGTCTGAAACGCAGGCGGAAGGCGTGGCGACCAGACCCACTTTTCGCAGTATGCTGAAGTGTGGGTTCTGGATCCCAGGCAAGGAAATCAGTGTAAAGTTTCAACAAAAAAATAAATTTAATTCTTGTCATGTAGCTTGTTCTGTTTAAAAGTTATTGATCACTAATTCACATTAAAAAATATTGTTTTACATTATCATTAGAATCTTGACAAAAATGCATTTTTTGAATTTCCAATTGCCTTTTTCTTGTAATGTAACGTCTCCTGATTCAGAAAATGTATAACATTCTTGAATCAAAATTAAATCAGACATAAAAAATCAAACCAAAGACAAGACACATTTGTCATCGGTCTGTCATTGACATAACATTGTGACAACCAACCCCATGGGGTGTGACAACCAACCCAGATTTGGGATTGTTTGTCACAGGTGATCAATTAACATTAAATGATCAACAACTTTTGATCAGAATAAGATCAAGAACAGCAGGTGGATTCATTAGTTACCCAAGACTTTGAACTTTTCTCTGTTCTTAAAATGGTTAATGTGAGATTTGCTGTTTTTTGAGAAATTCAAGTAAAAAGTGTGACAACCAACCCCGTTCTCCCCTACATACATACATTACATACCTACATACATACATACATATTGTACATACATACATTACATACATAGATACATTACATATATACATACATACATACAAACATACATACATACATACAAATTGGTCTTTTGGAAAGGACAGAACCTACTCATAGTTTAAAACGGGCAATTTGTGCATTTATAAATCTATGTAAAAAAAAATAATAATAATGGAAAAGCTTTGCTGTCTTTATTCTGGTTTCATTACTAAAAAGTCGCCCCTAATGCAAATGCACCAATATCAGAATTCACACAAGATGTAAAGCTGAACAGAATATACAATCAAATACAATACAGTGTAAAATTAAAGCCAAATAATTGGCTTTATTTTTACAGAAAATGTTATCAATCTAAAGTCTGAGAGTCTGACCTGTACTGGAGGAACTCATGTTGAAATCCGCTCTGTCTCCTGTCCTGTTCCTCTCTTGTCAGCTCACTGTCTTTCTTTTATTAGATATTGGCGTTCCCCACCAACCATTAGAAAGGATGGTGCAGTGCAGATGTAACCCGCCCTAAAGCCCATTTAATGTATTATCTTACGCCACTAGATGGAAGTGATGACTTTGACTTTAACATATCTGTGGCCGAGTGAGGCTAATACATAATTAAAATATCCTCAATGCGGGGAAGAATAATTTCAAAATGTTGTCTCAATGTATCATATTCCTCTACTGCAATATTATTGCACTGCACTTAAAAACATGACATACTTTTAAAATGCTATATTTATTTATTTTGTGTCGTATTCCCTTACTATTTTAGTATTGTATTGCATTTAAAATGATGACATACTGTAGCATTCAAGGAAGATAAGAGCGATAAGGAAGATAAGAACGATAAGGAAGATAAGAAAACTTTTATCATTGTTAGAGAAGAAAATATATATGAAAAGTTTAAGCCAGGGTTATTCAATTACATTTTCCAGCAGGCCAAATTTTTCAAAGGACAATGGTCTGTGGGCCGAACAACAGAACTGCAAGAACTTATGTTTAGTAAATGGAAAATAAGTCTAAACTGCTCTGTTTAAACAAGCTTAACTAGCAGAGATAAATCAAAACTAGAACGTGAGTAAATCAGAACAACAGATAAAGGACTAGGCTAAACCTAGAGTTAATCCAACTCTATGTTTTTAGGTCTATATTTGTGCTACTTCAGGGTGAACCACAATTTGGAACAAGACTAGAGCACAATTTGTGAACCAGAACAAAACAAAACAAAAAACAAATATCAGTGGCATTTTAGCTGATTAAGTTGATTTAAAAGTACTGCAGGCAACTGAATACCAGATCTAAACAAGAAATGTGGCCCAGTCCATGGCCCCCTTCACTATGATGGGCCAGTCTTTATTGCTTAGCATTATGTTGCTGTATCCACCACTGTTCATTGTAAATCAGATTCGGAGTGTTTCCCAGGCTTCTTTTGTGGTCCAGGTCATGACCCATTTTACCAAGGTGGGCCACATCATATTGCTTAGTGGGCCTCATTTCGCCCGCGGGCCGCTATTTGAATAGCCCTGGTTTAAACCCTTTATTATACAATTTCTTGTTGAAATTCCAACATGTATTTAACAATATTCAGTTACTTCCCGATGCTGCATGACTTGCTCTTAGCCCCTCACTGCCCCGCGGATCATTCAAGTGTCCAATATTTGTACAGACAATACCACTACAAAGATACAGAATGCAAAACCCCCCTCATGCATCTCAAACCTCATATATAAAGCACTATCCTCAATTCACAGCGCACTAGCAAACTCACACTCCATACACATATCTCGTATCCTACAGTCGCCCCATAATCATAATCATCACAAGTGAGGTAAACATACATTCACAGAGATATAGTATATACTAATGTAAGCTATATGTACAATAATGTCCTGGCTTAAGTGTAGAAAAGCATACACTATTTGCACTAAAATCAATCCAAATCAATAATTATGTGGACAGTTTTGATTGTCCAACGACTTGAGCTGTTCTGAAAGTGAGAGTGGGCAGCTCATGTATTGTTACTTGAATTGTAAGTTTAGGATTTTGAGATTTAGTTTTACATTTTGCCAAAACTAAACCATATTTTCATAGCATAAGAAAAAAACAAAATGACAGCAACTACAAAAAGGACAGACAAGCACATGCATGGCCTGAGGGTTAAGCAGGGATAATGTTTTGTTTTACTTTCACTTTTCCTTTAATTAGTGATTCCTTCCAGTGTCTATCCAAAAAAAAAGGAATGTCTAGCCAAATGAAACACATACTGATTACTGACTGAAACACCTTCATGGATAAAATCTAAAATGGAGTTAAGAGCATGGGACTTATTAAGCTCCCTCTTGCCTTACTCTGTTGAGTTTCACTTTCACTTTTTTTAGGGGGATTGCATAGTCTTTGACATGCAACTACCAAAACATTATTTATTATTATTATTATTATTATTATTTTATTTTTATTTATTTTTTTACCTTTGGGGCTAGGTAAAAGATGTCTAGTTTAATAAATGGGTTAGGGCTAGGTTTAATTGTCTTCCAGCCCAGCTTTCAGCAGCACTTATGTTTTGATGCTGAAGTGGTCATTCATAATTATTCTTCCATGGTTTGACCACACACTGACAGATAGAAATGGCTTATAATACTTAACATACAGCAGTGTCAGTGATGATACAGATACGTAAGCTTACCCTGTAGTGACCTTATGCAATGCTTTATAAACACAACTGTCTGCCATTTCAGGCCCAGAGGAGGAGTCGAGTGTAGCCCAAGTTGGTATTCTTTGGCCCAGGACAGTTTTTAGCTCAGTACTCTAAGTTTGGCTTAGCTGTACTAATCTTATACTTCATCTGGGTAAGAGTTAAACTGACCTGCTAAAGTGAAGCCAACTAAACTCTTCTGACAAACAGATTTCAAACAAAATCTTCTGCTGGAAACATGAAAAAAAAAAGGTGAAAGAAAGGGCTGAGAGTGGAGAGCAGCAGTGTGATTAATGTTGATGTCAGATAAAGTTTGGAAATGACACTGACCTTCACAGTGAGACACACAATGTTTGTGATCATTGCATCTAAAATTTGCTATATTTATCAGTTTGCATTTACATTACCCCAATGCTATTTGTTCGGTGAGATAGTCAATTGTCAGCATCAATGAGTCACTTGCCACATGTTAAATAGCAATAGTAATACAGACCACTATTTTGCCCTCAGTGCTGACACAGGTATTCGTTTTTCTAGACTGCAGGACCAGAAGCACAAACATGCCCGAACTCAGAAAATGTTACGCAGAAAATAACTGTGAACAAGGGACATTTAGACGACTGTATATGATGAGTCTTCAGCTGAGTAACGTAGTCCTCGTACGGGAAATCCTCCAGATGCACAAAATGAGAATAGAAAAGTACTGAGCAGCTTTTTTTCGTCTAACTTGGGCAGAGGAGATGCGAGAGGAAGAAATTGTTAAAATGACTTTATTTATGGAACAAATAACAAGAAACAAGTATGCCTAATGTACCTACAGTACCATATTTTAAAGTGTGAAACTCTCAAAACAGCATACATGATTATTTTTATATTTTTTCAAACTGCTCTTGATGTGCGCTCTTGTGCGTGTTCCAGCAGTATCTCAGTATTTACACTAAATTAAATATTCACTGGACACAGTCTGACTCGACACGCACAAGCCCATTTTTTTCCTCATGCTGCTTCCTCCCAAGACCACTGTGGTACATCTCTAAAACTCACATCGATGTGTTTAATTCACATGTGCTTCAATCTCCACAAACCCTGGACCACAGCGCTGACAAGTCCACTGCGCATATGAGCTTTAGCCTACACTTCCCTTTTTACATCTCTTTAGCAATCCTTACAGACAAAGCATGTCACTCTAACAGAGTTTAGAACCTGGACCTGAGCTTGGGTTGTGCTGGATTTTTTGGGTCCGATCTAAATGTTACACTAGAAAAGTAGACCTATGTGTTTTTAAATGCCAGTGTTTTCAATATGAGTGTGTAAAAGTGTTGTCTATGAGAAGCAAAGATCAATCATACTCACTCATTAGATTTGTCCAAGGTGCAGAATCTCTTTCTGATTGCAGACGAGAGCACGGCTGAAGCAAAATTTCTTGCGCTCGAGAAGAGTCAGGTCCCACTCTGAGCGGGGCTATGCGGGGTAGAGCGCGTAGAGTAAAGTAGAGCCAAGCAGGTACTAATGGAAAAGCCCTAATAGTCACAAAGAAATTACAGATCTCGCATTTGTTTGAAGTGTTGCACTAAATAATATTACATAACATTGTAAATGTACACATCACCAGAGCAAAAAATAAAAAGTTCATGATAAAGTTTGCACACTTGAGCTCATCAAGCTCACACTGCTGTCTATAATGTACAACAGCCTGGGTCTTTTCTGAAACATATTAAACATGTGTGATGTTATAAAAGTAGATAGATACAACAAAGGCAGAGGAGGAGAAATTGGCTGTGTGCGCGGAATTTCAGTTGGCTTGCGTACGTTTAAAAATGCTAACTTCTGTACATACGACCACTTCCTGTTAGCGTTAGCATTTAGACACAATCATGTCTCTTTTTAAACACACAAGTGTCCTCTGGTGAAATATTCCTCTAAAATGTAAAGTCTGTAACATGTTTTCTGTAACATTTACCACAACTGTCTGATCTAAAGAGGATTTATTTGTTTTAAACTGATGGAGTGAAAACCTCATTGAAAAGCATTGTACAGGAAGTGGTTGTATGTACAGCATAGACATTAAATTAGTAGACGCGCAATCAGCATCTCTGTTCTGTTGCTACAACTCGAACAGCGCAACGCCATATTCCTCCGGTAGAGGTGATGACGCAAATCAATTGAACTCAATGGCAGAAGTTGCACTTTTATGGATAAAACGATCTTAAACAAGCGATTTCAGCAAAAACATGAGCATAACGGACTGATTTGTGTCTCATGAAGCTTTTTTAAACAACTTTGGCAATGTGGAATTATATTTCTCAAACTACTATATTCTTAGACTGGAAATGCTCCATCACTCACCGATGCGACAGACGCTCCTCCACAGAGAAGTGAAGCTATAACTTTGCTTGGAGTTATTTATGTAATTTGTCTGCTTTTCTCACTAGTAACATGTAAAAGCAGACGTTTGGTGGTCACTAGAGCCATGAAAGATGCTAAGTTTGCTAGCCGTTAGCAGTTATCGACAATAAAATACTAAAAGGTTTGTAAACTCAACAATAATTTGTAACAAGGCTCTGACCTTTGCTAAATGTGGTCGGTAGGTTTGTACAGCTGACACTCTATGGATCTTTCATAACTTGCGTTTTTTGCGGGCTAATGCTAACGGCTATAGGAAAATAAACAGTAGAACGCTCCGGACTAGCTTAAATCTTACCGGACTAGCTCAGATGCTAAGTGTTCGATAGCATCAGAGTCGGACTGCGCGTCTACTAATTATATGTCTATGATGTACAGGATGTGCTATTTTAAACCAAAACAAGACAAATGCATTGAGCCAATTGCATAGCGTCACGGTTGATCAAAGCCAATCAGCTGTCAGTCACTACCTTCCCCACCATGCATCAACTGCTGCATGGTGCTGCTTTCTTGCCTTGAATGTTTGTCAAAGCACCTGCAGTCAGACTGATTTCAAACTGGACTCAAACAGACAAAATGATGTGATTAATGAAAATATTTATTACTTGGCAGGAAAATAAAGCATGCAATAAATTATTGGCTGATGAGGAGATTTCATCTCGGAGCATAAACATTGGCGGAGGCAAAAAGGAAAGTTGACTTCTGAAGCGATGATGGTAGAGGTGAAGGGTTGTGAGAATGTAATGCGGTGAAGAAACTACGCTTGCAAGAGCTGTCAGCAAATTGAGGAATTAAAGCTGCTCTTTTGAATTTGCCTCGATAGGCTGAAAGGTGAGAGGAGGAGTTGAGAGCTGAAAATTGATTGGATGAGCTGCACAGGGAACGGACAAGAAGAGGTGATTGATGAGCACGTCAAAACTGATATAGTCTGCCAGGCTGAATAGAAGGAGCATAACCTTTTTTTTCGCATAGTGATAAGTTTGGGTGTCAAATTAGTGCATTAATTAGATTAATTAATTACAGACAAATTAATCGAGTTAATTTTTTTAATCGCATTAATCTATTTTGAAATCTTTAACTTGATTGTTTCCATATGTGAGTTACAAAGTGGACATAAGGGTTGTTCGACTTGACAACGTAGCAACAAAAGACTTCCTAAAGTCTTCTTTTTTTGCAATATATTAATATTTTCCATCTGCAAGAATAATGTAATAATTAAATAAGATAAAAACAAAACAAAAACACTTAAATTGAGTGTTTTTCTCAGCAATTTTAGGTGAGATTAAAAATAGATTAATTAGATTAATTAATTACAGATCATAATTAAATAATCTCTTCAATTTTTTAATCGCTTGACAGCACTAGTGATAAGCTCTTGTAGTTAGCTGACAATGGTGCTTTTTCGACTTGTTTCCACTGTTTGTGTTTATGAGCGGTGGCTCTTTCTGCAGGTCGGGTGCGCGTGGTTGGTTGATAAACAAAAAAATATTTATTACTAAATATATGAAATGTGTCTTTTGGATTAGTATGAATATGGAAGTTTTTAAAAAACTCTATCCTGTCAATTCATTGTATAACACATTTCTTTTTGACAAACCCCGTAGCAGCCCTTACACCTGCTCTTGCCCCTTGTGCGACTGGACCTCCAACTAAGCCGGCTATCGTCCCTATAATAATGTCATCTAAGAAGCTTGGTGATTGTGTGAACTCATTTGATTTCTCTGCTCTGATTCGCGCTTCATTTTCATATCTTTCATTTAAAATTCGTAATTGCTCTTTGTACATTGCTAGGTCATTGGCATATTTAGCAGACAGTTCTTCTTGTTCTTTCATGCGTTTTTCCTCTGATTCCTGCAAAAGCTGTTGCTTCTTCCTCTCAATGGCCTCCTCTGCACTTACGAACATCTCATGGGTGTAAAAGGTTTCTCCGTTCTCTTTAATCATCTGCTTGATTTTATCCAGAAGTTCTTCTACTTGATTCTCATCTTCGATTCCGTTGTTGAAGACGTGGTAGCGGTTGTGGCACATCTGGATCAGCGCAGATAAATCATCATTTGCTTTTATGAAAGACTCGATGGTGCGTTTTTTTAGCTTATCACCATGTGTGAACAAAACAATGGTGTACTTGGCTGCTTGTTCTCCAAATATTTCTTGGATCAATTGGACGGTATCTTTCTCCTCCTGAGTGAAACGTCCGATCTGAAGACAAATCACAAATGCATGAGGACCTGGTGAGGACATGGAAATGCAGCCTTTGATTTTCTTTATGATTTCTTCCTGAGTATAGTTTGTGTCAAAAAGCCCAGGAGTATCGATCACAGCGATTCTTTGATCACCGATGGTTCTTTTGGCTTTGTGACATTCAGATGTCACAGAGGAAGGGCACACGTCCGACTCAAAAGCTTCTCGTGCCAGGATGGTATTCCCGGCCGCGCTCTTCCCCACTCCGGTTTTTCCAACCAGAATCAACCTCCATTCGCAGTGTTTATTGTCGTTATCTGTAAGTAGAGAAAAAAATATTAATAGTGAAAGAGATGATTTCAGGAAATCCCATGGCCTGAAAGTATTAAAACAGCCCAGTATTATTCATCTCTACACAGAAGGGAGCAGACTGTGAGCAGAAGAGAGGCCCTGCCACACCAGAAAAGACCCTGCACATGTAAGATGCTGGCAGGAAAAGCATACATGCATTAGTTCTAAGTGACTACATAACCTGCAACCTGCACTGTGGTGATTGGAGGAGAGGTGCCAAGCTGCTGCACATTCTGCATTAAAGTACATTATGTATTCTATTACATCAGGAATGTCAAACTTATTTTGACTATGGGCCACTTTCATAATCAAAGGTCCGGTTTTAGAGGTAATAAACCTTACTCTTTTACTTTATATAAATAATCGTCTCTATCTTTGAGTTTTGTAAATTTATTGAAGCTGCAAATACGGCATATCCAAATGCATGATTCTCAAATTACACTTTAAGTTTCAGTTAAGAAATACACATTACTTCTGGTGCTAATGTAAGGGTTAGGGTAGGTGAAGTTTAAAATAACCTCACAGCCCGCATAAAGTGATGAAAGACCAATTCCGGCCTCAAGGCCTTGAGTCCGTCACATGTCCAATCATTAACATACTTACTTACTTACATACATACATACATACAAACATACATACATACATTACATACATACTGAACATACATGGTAATTGGTCTTTTGGGAAGGACATACCCTCATAGTTTAAAACAGGGGCAATTTGTGCATTTATAAATCTCTCTCTCTCTATATATATATATATATAAGCTTTGCTGTCTTTATTCTGGTTTCATTACTAAAAAGCCGCCCCTAAAGCAAAAGCACCAATATCAGAATTCACACAAGATGAAAGCTGTACAGAATATACAATCAAATACAATACAGTGTAAATTAAAGCCAAATAATTGGCTTATTTTATAGAAAATTTAATTAATCTAAAATCTGAGAGTCTGACCTGTACTGGAGGAACTCATGTTGAAATCCGCTCTGTCTCCTGTCCTGTTCTTCTCTTGTCAGCTCACTGTCTTTTCTTTTATTAGATATTGGGCGTTCCCCACCAACCATTAGAAAGGATGGTGCAGTGCAGATGTAACCCGCCCTAAAGCCCATTTAATGTATTATCTTACGCCACTAGATGGAAGTGATGACTTTGATTTTTAACATATCTGTGGCCGAGTGAGGCTAATACATAATTAAAATATCCTCAATGCGGGGAAGAAATCTTTGAAAATGTTGTCTTAATGTATCATATTTCTCTACTGCAATATTATTGCATTGCATTTAAAAACATGACATACTTTTAAAATGATATCTTTATGTATTTTGTGTTGTATTCCATTAATATTTAATTATACAGTTAGTGGTTGAAATTCCAACATGTACTGTATTTAAAAGTATTTAGTTACTTCCCGATGCTGCATATCCTGCTCTCCACCCCTCACTGCCGCGGATTATTCAAGTGTCCAATATTTGTACACACACACAACACTACAAAAATACAGAATGCCTCATGCATCACTAACCTCATATATAAAGCACTACCCTCAATTTACAGCGCACTAGCAAACTCACACACATCCACCACACATTATAATCGTCACACAAGTGAGGTGAACATTATACATTCACAGAGATATTTACAAATATGTACAATAATATCCTGACTCAAGTGTAGAAAAGCATACACTATTAGTACTAAAATCAATCTGATTCATGAAATATGTGGACAGTTTTGATTGTATAACAGCCACGACTTGAACTGTTCTGAAAATTACTTGAGAGTGGGCAGCTCATGTATTGTTACTTGGCTTGTATTCTAAGTTTAATATTTTGAGATTTAGTTTTACATTTTGCCAAAACTATACCATAAATTCATAAGAAAAGACAAAATGACAGCAACTTCAATTTTTTTCCTTTAATTACTGACTCATTCCAGTGTCTATCCGGAAAAAAAGGATTATTTAGCTAAATGTAACAACTGATGATTACTGACTGGAACACCTTCATGTATAAAATCTAAAATGGAGTTAAGATCTGGCACTTATTAAGCTCCCTCCACTGTCACTTTTGTTTTGAGGGGGATTTCATAGTCTCAGTGTCAGATGACCACCATTTGACTTGCAAAGACCAAACATTATTATTTTTTTTACCTTTGGGACTAGGTGAAAGATGTCTAGTTGAATAAATGGGTTAGGGCTAGGTTTAATTGTCTTTCAGCCCAGCTTTCAGCAGCACATTTGTTGATGCTGAAGCTCTCACCCATAATTAAACTTGCATGCTCTCACCACTGACAGAGAGAAAATGCTTATAATACTAACATACAGCAGTGTCAGTGATGATACAGATACTTTGCAAGCTTACACTGTAGTGACCTTTTGTAATGCTTTATAAACACCACTGTCTGCCATTTCAGGCCCAGAGGAGGAGTCGAGTGTAGCCCAAGTTGGTATTCTTTGGCCAGAACAGTTTATACCCCGGTACCTGCTAAAATGAGGTGAACTCTCTAAGCTCTTCTCTCAAGCAGATTACAAACTAAATCTTCTGCTGAAAAAACACGAGAAAAAGGTGAAAGAATGGACTGAGAGTGGAGAGCAGCGGAGTGATTAAGGCAGATGTCAGATAGAATTTAGAAATGACACTGACCTTCGCAATGAGACACAATGTTTGTGATTATTGCATCTAAAACTTGCTCATTTAATCAGTTTGCATTTAAATTATCCCAAAAGGACTCATGATAGTAACAATGCTATTTAAGCATAATAAAGTTTAACAGGCAAAAATTAAAGACTAACAAATTCACCATGAAACACATTGTGTATAATTCAATGCATTAAAAATCAAGTGAAGCTCATTCTTCTGACCATTTGTTGATTGCAGCTGTCTGTTTAAACGCAGACTAATTCTCTCCTACTTTTCTTATTGGTCAAACTTTGTCTTGCTCTGAGTGAGTGACGAATGTATTTATGGCAAAAGCTGTAGTGTACATGAATCAATATACTTTTTTAAATTGTGATTTGGCTCCTGGAACATCATAAAAATAATAATTTCTTAGTTATTTCTCATCCATATTGGTTAACTTGACACAGTAGTGTGTATGGAGCAGAAGTAACAGTGACATCTAAGATCACTAGAAGTATTATTGTTGTACTTGTCTAATTCATACACAGACTTAAAGAATAAAAACACAAATAATGAGAGATGTTTTCTAAAATCAAGGACGATAATTATTGACAAGTGTCCAAAGCGTTGACAGCATTGCAAGTTTGTGTCTTGGCCCTGTGTAGAACAAAACAAAAACACATGATTTATATGGAGAAAGGACATTCAGGACACATTTAGTTTTTTTTTTTTTTTTTTAAGACAAAATATGTTTATTCAAAGTGTACTGTAATATTTACATTTTTCAATTATAAAATTCAACTTTTGTGAACAGAAAACATTGCATTTTTACACAAGTAGTCAACATAAATGAAACAAAGCTATGGTCTCTGTCAGTATACAAGCTTTCATGTGAAACCAAAATTGTCCAATCTGCTCCAATTCTATGCTTTATTTTAATTGAAGAACTTTATCATAAAGTCTAGGATTTTTGAATTCAAAAGACATTTTCTCAAATACAATCCCCTCTGTAAAAACTTCTGTATCTATTATGTGTAAAGGGACTTTCTCCATGACGGACCCCGAATATGTCGATGTGCCTGTACAAGTTCAATATATGTTTATGCATACTTAGAGTTTTTATTTGATTTTGGATCATTTATTGTAAAACACACCACGTTCAAATGCATTCACAACTGCTCCTACACCTGCTCCCACTGCCATTCCTAGTGGACCTGAAACTCCTCCAACCGCCGCCCGATAGCAACCCTGCTGAAAAAACTGGGTGCTTCTGTGTACTCATTCGACTTCTCTGAGCCTGATTCGGGCCGTATTTTTCAATCTTTCATTGATGTGTCTTTGGTTTTCTTGGTACATTGCTGCGGCTTTAGCTTGTTGAGCTAGCTGTTCTTTGCCCTTCTCTGTTGCCTTTCTAAAGCAGTCTCTCTTCCCTTCTCTTTCTCTCTTGTGCTGCGCTTGTGTTTAGCTTTTGCTGCTCTTGTAATTTGCTGTTCATGGAAATTGAGCTATTGTTGGTGTCAGGCTCTGTGTTCTCTTTCTTTGATTTTCTAAAGCATCTCTTCTTGGTTGCTTCTTTATCTGTGCTCATGACGTTCTCTTATATTCTTTCATCTTTTATACCTTGCTAGTTCTTTAGCGTGTTCAGCTTGCAGTTGTTCTTGTTCTTGGTTTTGCGTTTTTCCTCTGACTCCTTCAAAAGCTGTTGTTTCTTTCTTCTCAATGCCCTCTGCGCTTGTTGAACATCTCATGGGTGTAAAAGCTTCTCCGTTTCTGTCATTCATTGTCCTTTTACTCAAAAGCTCTAACTACTTGTGTCTCGTCTTCGGTTTCGTTGTTGAAGACGTGGTAGCGGTTGTGGCATCTCTGGACGAATTCGGATAGATCTTTATTTGTCTTTATGAAGACTCTGATGGTGTGTTTCTTTAGCTTATCACATGAGTGAACAAACAATGGTGTATTGCTGCGTGCGTCGTCTCCAATTGGTCTTGGATAAATTGGACAGTATCTTTCTCTTCTTTGGTGAACCTCCCAATCTGGAGACAAATCACAATGCATGAGGACCTGGTGAGGACAAGGAATTTGCAGCCTTTGATTCGCTTTATGATTTCTTCCTCAGTAAAGTTAGTGTCAAAAAGACAGGAGTATCGATACATGCATTCTTTGAATTGACCGATGCATCTCTGGCTTTTTGGCATTCGGACGTCATGGAGGAAGAGGCAGGCTCCGACTCAAATGCCTCCCGACCCAGGATTGGTTTCCGGTCGCACTCTTCCCACTCCGGTTTTTCCAACCAAAGACCTCCATTCAAGTTGTCCACTGATGGGTTGTAATCTGTAAGGAAGAGAAAAAATAAACATCATAAAGACATGATAGAACATATTTGCATTTTTTCTGACCAGTAACGCATGCAATATTGTTTGAAAAATGGTATAATAAAAGGCTTGTATATATGATTATATATTTTATTTATTTGTATAAAATGTTTTTTGTATTTATTTTTATAAATTATTAAAAAGTTTAGATGAAACAAAGCCCAGAACTTTCTTCACAAGTCTGTTCTGGTTTATGTAAGAACTACCATTTTAGTTTACAACTAGTATTATCACTAAACTAATCAAATGGAAATATTGAAAACCTGTCTTCCGCGACTTTAACACTCCTCAATTCCCTCCACCCAAACATCAACGACCAAGCACCCAAATTACTCACTACCATCCTTAGCCATAGCCACCCTCCCCAACAACATACAAGCTGTTCTTATAACTCAATCCCAGAACAAACTACGCCATTTCACAAACACTCCTCAACACATCACAACCAACCACCATCTCAGCTCACCAGCGTCACACTAACATTAACCAATCCACCCACCTCATCACATGGAACATCTGCAGTATCACACACAACCACAACAAACTAAACTCATCTCACCAACAATTACACCAGCTCAACCAACACAACAGTCGTCACCATACTACTCCAGCTCAACCACAACACACTCACCAAGCAACAGCGGTCACGCAACTACAAGCGGTAACTCAGAATAACACCCAAACAACCAGCTACAACACCTTATACCAACTCAACGAATCTACATCATCCTCAACATCAGACACAATAAACAACTAGAGTAGGGCAGTATGATTTTTTTGAGCAATAC
Source organism: Mugilogobius chulae (assembly GCA_038363315.1). NCBI lineage: Eukaryota > Metazoa > Chordata > Actinopteri > Gobiiformes > Gobiidae > Mugilogobius > Mugilogobius chulae. Next base: position 14,162 of record JBBPFD010000531.1, read on the forward strand.
TGATAATAATATTTGGGGCTCTCTGCTGTGGCGTAACGATATTTCCATACAAGATAATTGTATTTTATAAGGCAGATCTAAGTGACAATTTTTTTTGTTAGGTTGTGTGATGGTTTTACAATGTTGTATTTCTTCCATATGAGCAAACGTCTGTTTCTCTGCTGGATCCTTGACATTTATGGTAAGAACTAATTTTCGCGTTTATTGTTTGGCTGATATATATTGCCAGCGAGCTAGAGAACCTCTTTCGTATAAAATGTCAGCTTGTTATTTTTCGATAACAGTTTGATACT
>JBBPFD010000532.1:0-14405 GCA_038363315.1 Mugilogobius chulae
AGAATATTGATTTAATTAAAGCTATTTTTGGTATTTAACAATTTAAAATCTCCATTGGTTTAACATGGGACCAACTGAACATTCTGATGCTGTATGATGTCACATTACCAAGCCTAATTATGGAGAGCAAAGTACAGATTGTGCATTACTGTATAATCATGTCTGTTAACATTTGTATGCAACAACTATTCAAATCTGTCTTTATGTAAATCAAAGAGCTGTCATCTCAGCAAGAACAAGACAAACAAGATTTTGTTGCTTCCTCCTTTACATACATTTATACATTGACTTTTGTTTGTGTTCTTTCTTTTATAGGTCTGACAGATGTACAGTGTCATTGCACCGATAGCACAGCAGCACAGATCAACTCAACCAGTATCATGTTCAGTTGTACCACTACTATCCTCATTGTATCTTTGCTGTAAGTAAGGATTAGGAAGGAGACAAAGCTTGTGTAAAAAAGTACAATGTTCTCTGAACAGGTGATCTTTAACTTATCTCCTGACCTACAGTCTTCTCTCTACAGATGCTCTTAGATCTTGCCTACTATAAAAAAAAAAAATCCATGTCATGCATCTCTAACATCAAGTTAGGCAGACTGACATAACATTATCTGTGTTATATATTTATGGATTACTTTTCATAGTAACACAGTATTACAACCCTGATTCTGTGAGCTGCAACAAAAATGGACAGGACACAACAGAGACCATTTAAGCCCACAGTGGAGCTTCTTAATTTTATTTTAAAACAGTGTATGTTTCTGTTATCTGTGTGTGCTGAGGTGCAGGTGTTTAGGAGGATGTTGTGGTAGTTAAACAAAATGCTGATGGGTTGGCATGGTTGGCGTGAGCAGATATCTGAAGGCCTGGTGTCTGCAGTAAGAGAGAGGTCATCTGTCTATTCTGCTGATTTCATAGGCCTTAGTTGTCCAATCAGTCACCACCTCCTGCTTAGGGCACAAGAGTCGTTAGTTGAGCTAAGCAGGGTGTGTGCTCCATGTCCACAGGTGTAGACCAGGGCTTACGCTAGAGGAAAGTAACACACTCTAACACAGCTCAATCCTTACTTTTGCTCCTTTTCTCCTCAAAGGTCTTCAGGTTCTTTGGACCAGGACATCTCCCGATGAATCTGCTGTCAGGAGGAGAAGAAAAGAATCAAGAGCAGTCTGTGAACATGTCTCCTCATTTCTTCAGCATTTATTCGTTTAATGACTGGTGTTTTCTTACTGTTGCAGCTGCATTATTTGATCTGACTTGTGACCATATTAATCTTTAGCCAGATTTTTAGCATGTTCATCTGTTAAAAGGAAAAAGGAACCAGAGTCATCACATACTGTCTACACAGACTTAATGAACAAACGAACTGGAGGTACATACTGTTAAGTCCAGAACAGGGCAGACAGGAGCAAGTTAGTGAGGCCCAGGTGAGTGAGGAGCACTTTGGATTGGTCTAGATTGTAGAGACGTCATGTTTACAAAACAATCGTCAGAATAAATGGTAAATAATAAGATTAAATGACTTCATGACATGTATTATATACATGGTGCAGTGTATTACATTGTTTGTGATTGTGTTTTGTGATGTAAATAAATGTTTTATTGTGATAACCTGTGCATCTTGCATTACTATTATACATATTGGTTGTTTCTTGTTGAATACCTGAATAGTTCAGTTACAAAAACCTGTTTAGCCTCTACAGGTACAATTGGCTGGCCGGCACGTTGAACTTGCAGATTTACAACAGTTGTCATACACCATTTTGAGTCCAATCCACTTCTGATGAAATCTGCGAATAGCAATGAGCCATATGAATCAAATAGAGAACACATGATCTGCATGTGCATGGTGCAACCTGATGGAGACAACAAACATGTATGTAGAAATAACAAGGTGACAGAATCACGGCCAGAACTCAATGGTGGCACCAGAGAACTGCAGGACAGTTTAACTTATAGCTTGCATTGGTCCAAGAAAGAGCTCCAAACAGTATAATCCTGATGTGCATGATTCTTGTGTGCTGTAAAGTGTATACTTACACAAATGATGAAACTTTTCACTGGTGTGCGTATTTCAAGAACCTGGAAAAAAATTGTACAATCAGCAGTTTTTCCTCTGAGAAAGAACAGAATTATAACATGAGAAACATTACAGCAGACTGGACCCATGTCTACAACTATGACGACATTTAGAAGTGTTTTCATACATAATGTGGCAGTTATGTGATTTATTGTTTGTGAAAGCTGAATTTATTGTGAAATAATGTGAACTCCTGTAGAACTGTTGCATCTGAGAGACCAGTGTGACTCACTAAAGTCAACAAAAGTGCAATATAAAATACTATATACATAAACATAGTGTCAGAAATATGTATTTTTGTAATATATTGACATATTTAGAGTTAGCAATAGTACTCCCTGCTGGTAAACCTGCCTCTGCTAGCTAAAAACAATTAGCTTTGCAACAAGTCTCCAAATACGCTGACAACCAGAAATAACAATGTAGTGAATAAAAACAGCCTTAGCTGTCTCACTAGCATTCACACATTACTCTAAATTGTGTTTACTTTAATACTTAACCTGTGAACAGATAAAATACTTTCAGTATTTATCTGTTCAAGATAAAATATGAAGTAGATCCAGTAGTACTTTCTGTACTACTGGAGTCTATGCTAACAACGTTAGCCTCGCTAGCTAGCCATGGATCTATTATTATGGCTAGCACCAACTTTGCTCTGCTACTGCTAAGGCTTAATGTTGTGTATGTAATTGTTACACACTGCAGAAAGACGAGTATACACTTACCAAAACAGAAGGTGTAACTATCCACTGTTCATTTTGAGATGGTCCGACTCCCACAAGAAAACTTTGCTAAAGTAGGAAGCACAGCCTTGAGCCTGTGTGTCTGTTGTGTTGGAGCTTCCTGATTGGCCGAGGGACGTCTGTGTCCCGCCTTGATGGGCAGCTGACAGTTTGCATATCCACTTTGAATATTGGCACTGACAAAGCACGTTGTTATGCAATTGCAATCCACAGGTGGTGCTGTTTCACAACATGCAATGCAATACAAACTCGTCTTGCAAACTGACAAAACCACTTGTCAAAGTCAGATGGCAAAGTGAAATGTAAATTTGCAAAATGGATTGTCAAATTTTAAATTAAAGTTATAATTGCCAAATGCTTTTTTTAAAAATACATATTAAAATTGCAAATTACATAGTCATTTTAAAAATGCAAATCTAAATTGAACATTACATTTCAAATTAAATATTGTCCCTAAAACACCATATAAATGTGCAATGCAATATAATGTTGTTTAATTTAAAACGTAAGTTGAAAAGTGGCAATTTCTATTGTCAAAGTGAGAATTCATTTGTCAAATTGCAATTTCAATTTGCAAAATGGATTGTCAAATTTTAAATTAAAGTAATAATTGCCAAATGCTTTTTTTAAAAATAAATATTAACATTGCAAATACATAGTCATTTTTAAATTGCAAATCTAAATTGAACATTGACATTTCAAATTGAATACTGTCTCTAAAACACCATATAAATGTGCAATGCAATCGAATGTGGTTTAATTTGAAACGTAAGTTGAAAAGTGGCAATTGCAACTGTCAAAGTGAGAATTTAATTCACAAAATGGATTGTCAATTTGTTATTTAAAATACAATTTGCCAATTGCAATTTTAACAAGCACATTAGAAATGAAGATTACACACAGTTATTGCCAAAGGAATTCTCATTTTAAAAATTGCAATTCTAAACTGCACATTGAATTCTCATTTTGAATATTGGCACCAGAAAACTTCCATAGTACTTATTTAGTCATTATTATAATGTAATGGGCTACTGTATTTCTGGACTGCTTTCGGTATCAGCACACATACTCTGAGACAACGTAGCAAATTGGTTAAAAAATAAAAAGGTATCGGAACACTAAAGGATATTTTAGGACATTTTTATCATAAAATCAAAGTTCTAAATTAAAAAAAAACAACAAAAAAACGAATAAAGAGGAGATGTTTTTGACCTGAAAACACAGCTAAAAATGAATACACGTAGATTATAAAGGCATGTTCAAGGATTTGTGAGAGCTAGTAGTATGAAAGTTAGGTACCCCAAGTAAAATCCTGCTGAGATCAGAATGCCTTTTAGTGTGTTCCAGTCGTCTTTAGAGGTCTTTGGAGGAACCTGGATCTCGGACTGATGTTTTGTCCGACTTCTGTGTGTTCCAGTGGTCAAATCGGATTACGTTTACAGTAATGAGCCAATCAAATAATAAGTAGCTTGGAAACTGCCCAAAACAACCAAAATACAATTATTTTACATTTACAGTCTGTAAAACATCGCAAGAGTGAATATGTGCTTTTAGTTCCGTGTAGCAACATTAGCATTGCAGTACATAACAGCAGAAGCTCCTAAGCAGAGCAAAAGCAGAGTCACAGAGACGAGTGAGCTGGAGAGACAAACTAAAGAGAAAATAACACGGGTACGGTCGGTTGTGAAGGTGTCAGATTTTGATCTTTCTCAAAACGCAGGGTGCTGCCATGCTTAATTTTCTACCTCGGACGTTGAAAATCTCTACGAGTATCCGAGTAGGAAGTTGGAGGGCTGTTTCAGTGGGAATTTACAAGTTGGAAGATCCGAGCTCTCCAACTACCACTGGAACGCACTATTTGTCTGGAAGCTTTGGGAAAGGGGAGGAGCTAGGGCTGAGCGATATGGCAAAAAACTAAATCACAATTTCGATTTGATCACAATTCTTGTAGACTTAATTGAAACATTGTGTTACCGCAACACATGTTTTTTTTTAACAATTTCTAACATTAAAAATGACCTTTAGACATGGACATATGCTAAAAATCCATGTTTCAGACATAAATAGACAGTTTCTCGTAAATCTTGCAAAATTTCACTTCTTTAATGACTTGAAATCATTAAAATTTTCCATAAAAGTACAACTTTCCAAATTATTCATCATCACTATCATTATAGTAAAGCAGACCTGGCAACTCTGAGGTTCAGAGAAGTAGGTTGGAAAAACAGTTTGCATTTGAACAAACATACGCATTAAATAGAAAATTGGGAAATCACTAGGGCTGTAGTTCTTTAGTCGTTTAGTCGATTAATCGGTCGATGGAGTCTTGGTCGACAAAAATTTGATTAGTCGACTAATACTTTTATTTAGATTATAAGGATTTGTATTCAACAGCAGCAGAATCATTGGTCTGAACTGCCATGCTACTAACATGCTACAAAAAAAAGACACGATTCAAAAAAATAAAAGAGTGTATCATTTGCGTATATGTTGTTGTTTCCGGTGAGTGAGTGGAGCAGGTGTGTGTAACAGCCCGCTCTCTCTGTCCCACAGGATCATGGCCTTCAGGAGGGCCCTCAGACGCACTGCTCTGGTGGGAGGAGGAGCGGTGGTCACGGCGTTTGGCTTGTCACAGCTCCTGGAGTACAGGAAAAAACAGGTAAGGTCATGTCACATACTTCACATATCAGGGTCAGAGTCAGGGCTGCGGCGCGCTAACTTTAACCACGGACGCCTCAGCTGAAGATTTTAAAGAATGTAGCTAAAGCTGTACTGGAATATGAGGAAGTAAAAAATCCCCAAAATTAAATCCTGTGAACTTTTAACAGTCATAGAATGTGGTTTCATCGTCAAAACATAGCCGTATTTGTGTTTTCTTTCACATATAAATGCCTGAGTAATTTGAATAGTTGGTAGTGCTGTAGTCCTAAACTAACTCTGAGAGACTGATGCAGTTATAAACAAACTACATTACCTTTGTTACAGATTATTTACCAAAATAACAGTTCTAAAGCTTAAATGAACAGAAATAGCTCACGTTAATGCAGGAAAACTGGCACAGATTCATTCAGTGTTTAGTTGTACATCTAAATGATGCAGATGACAAACCTTTCAAAGCCTGTTTTAACTGAAGATTAGATTTTTGTAACGTTTCACTCTGACTCGAGGCATTTTACCTTTTCTCTCATTGTCAGCGCTCTGACACTTCACCTGTCACTCACACTGGGTCCAGAAATGTTTCTGGCGAAAAGCCGTAAAAGCAAAAATCAAACACTGTGCAGAAGTACTACTACGTTTGTTTAGATGTGACACAGATCAGGCAGAGAGAAATGCCTTTGTGCGCTTCTGTCCCACAGTGCTTCTACAGGCAAGGAGCAGATGTGTTTCTACAGCACTGGTTCTGTTAATAAAACGTGTATTGCCAAAGTTACGGCGCTCCATAGTACTCACGAAAAAAAAATATTTATCTCGTAATTACGAGATAAGATCTCGTAATTACGAGATAACTTTCTCGTAATTACGAGATCCACAACGAGTAGTCTTTTCTGTGCTAGCTTGATGTTTCTAAATAGCTAAGATGTGCTTGTGGATTTCGTTATGTTAAATTAAGTGTCTGTGGTCTTCACTGCAATGTTTACGGTCGACAAAAAGTATGAAAATAGCTAATAACGTGACTGTCAACTCACGCTACAGTTAGCATGCTATTATAAAGACGGCCAGTGTGTGGAGCTGTTCACCCACCAGAAAGAAGCTAGTGGTAATCGGCAGGTTTTTTAAATAAAACTCGATCTTCTTGACTGTTGACAGTCAGTCTCACTCATCCTTAGAAATGAGCGGCAGTTTTTCTGTGGCTCCAGCGTCTAGTTTTCAATTTATTTGGCCAAAAAGAAGAGAAATGCTGCACATTTGCTACACTTCCGCATGGATCACCCAGAGTGGGTGGGTACTGCAAAAATGCCCGTATGTTGCAAGTCTGTTGCAGCACTTCTCTCCTTTATGGCCAAATAAATTGAAAACCAGACGCTGGAGCCACAGAAAACTGCCGCACATTTCTAAGGATGAGTGAGACTGACTGTCAACAGTCAAGAAGATCGAGTTTTATTTAAAAAACCTGCCGATTACCACTAGCTTCTTTCTGGTGGGTGAACAGCTCCACACACTGGCCGTCTTTATAATAGCATGCTAACTGAAGCGTGAGTTGACAGTCACGTTATTAGCTATTTTCATACTTTTTGTCGACCGTAAACATTGCAGTGAAGACCACAGGCACTTAATTTAACATAACGAAATCCACAAGTACATCTTAGCTATTTAGAAACATCAAGCTAGCACAGAAAAGACTACTCGTTGTGGATAAAGTCACTAGCTTAGCCTATACGAAGCGTGTGGGTATACAGAATGTGGGAAAAGCCATTTAAATTATCTCGTAATTACGAGAAAATTATCTCGTAATTACGAGAAAACTATCTCGTAATTACGAGAAAGTTATCTCGTAATTACGAGATCTTATCTCGTAATTACAAGATAAATTTTTTTTTTTTCGTGAGTACTATGGAGCGCCGTACAAAGTGAACAGCGCCAGGTTAGAACAACTTACAACTTTGCAAGTTTTGGTCCCCAGTCCAGTTTAGCTTGTCTTAGCTTTAGCCTTTGCCCTGATGAAGACCTGGTGTTGAAACGCGTTGGCGTTTAAGATTAAAGCTACATAAAGACAGATGTGCCTCGGATCTCTCTTTTTTTCTTTCCCAGTTTTGCTTGTATTGTGAATGCAGGCTAACCCCTGCTGTACACTGAGTGCAAGTTCGGTGCGGGTCCTGCAGGACTTAGAAAGTGCTTCGAAGTAATGTGTCCTGGTACACAGACCTCGGAGCAGTGCAAGTGCACGTCTGGGACTCGTGTGGGTGTGCAGAATGAAATCTGTAGAGCAGGGTGTCAACAAACTACTTATATTGCCTTCTCCAAACATTTGAGGGAATGGTTGATAGGGACATACACCTGTCAACACTAAAAACTAGCAGTACCTGTGCTTAATTGTATGTTCTGTAATAACGTGTATACTGTAATGTAATGTAATAATAATTTGTGTCTAACCTTTTAATGCTTTTAGATGCCTTTTTACATCTTGGCCTTGGGAATACAGATGAAAAGTAGCCTTTTGGCTAATTCTGGCTTATTTACTCATGTTTTGTCATGTGTTTTATCAAATTGCACGGTCCCCTATGAAATAAACTAGTCTAATCTAATCGAAATCATTTTCACCAAGGGGCACCTCGTCATCATAGTTATCAAAGAGCCAATGGTGACTGTAATAAACTTTACTACTCTTTGACAAACTACAACTTCAAAAGAAACCCAACTGGCCTCAGTCAGTGTACGGAAGGTGTTAGTTGATTGATTGGTAGATGGAATCTTAGTGGACAAAAATTATTAGTCGACACACCATTTTATTTATATTATAAGGAATACAAAAAGTAGTTAATTAACCAAATCATTGGTCTAATCTGTCATTTTGAATATAAACTCACAAAAGAGCACAATTTCAAAGGGAACATTTTGCCGTAGCTCTCTGGACGCACAAATGAAATTTACTTCTGCAGAGTTTCTTTTCCCCGGCAATAAAATGCTGATAAAAATATATGCAAACTTGTGTGTAATAATTCGATTTTTGTCTAACAAAATTGGAGTGTTCACATGCACATAGCATTAGCAAAACCTCTGAATGAACAAGATGGATTTAAAACCTACAGAAGAGACCAAAAGAGTGGATTTATGCTTCAGATGTCTTTGGACAGGATATTGAATCATTTGTTTTTTTTAGTTTTAGATTTGTAATTTTATGAGATCATTGAAAACTTGCACAGAACACTTTTCCAGACCTAACTCCTGTTTACATCTTCCTGAGTAAAGTTTTCGTTTTACTGCTAATGCCATGTTTGTTCTGTCTCCCGCTCTGTCCTTCTCGTCCACCTCAGCCCGGATTGGTAAGCACCGACGCAGAAAAAGACCTGTTAACAATCATGCATGCTTCTAATCCCAGAGATAACAACACGACGGCATTCTCTCTTTTAGCCTGGACACACAATTTGCATCTTAATTTACACCAATGACAACTAAAGGTGCTTCATCATTTCAAAACCTGCAGAAATATTCTCATCACAAGCTGTCCTTTTGTAACTAGTGATTGGATCTAAATGATTTTTTGGAGGGAAATTTCAAAAGCATGTTGTAGTACAGTACTTAGACTAATCAATCATTTATGTGAAAATTATACTTGTGTTGTAACTCTTAATATGGTGCAGTGTTTTCTTAGTCGATTCTGAAATAACATTATTGTATTAATTCCTTTGATTTAAAACTTAAAATCGTGTTTGCAGTGTGAACAAATCCACTACCACACCTTTAAATATGTTTTGTGAACGTCAGTCATACAGCAGATACAATAGTGAAGACAAGATATGTTAAAATGTATTGATTGTAGGGAATTTTAGCTCTATGTATTTTCAAGATTATTTTTCGTTGATTCCAACTCAAAGTGGGTTCTAATCTTCTAAGGCTTTCTTCTTCTAGGACAGTTGTAAGAAGCAGTAATGCAATTAAAACAACTCAATCTCGGTTAAAAGTCTGAATCCAAGTCATTTTTAGCAAGTAGTTTTATATTTGTTGCAGTCTATAGAGTTTGGAAACTACATCACGCAAGAGGAACTGAGCTATGTGTTTGGCTTTTTTAAATGTCAAATCTTCAGTGTTTGCGTTTGTCTTTTAAAGCCGAGATTCTGACCTGTACGGTGCAGAGAGATAATTATTGATACGGAAGCACTGGACATGCAGCCATCAGCATTAGCCATCAACAAATGCAAATTATATTTTAAAAAAAATTGAGGCTTTTGGAGAGTACAAACCCAATTACATTTACGAGAATTCATAGCCTACAAACGCAGAAATGTACAAACATTTCTGCGTTTGATTTGAAATGATGAGTCACTCTGAACAGCTGTATTTGAGCAAAAGGCTAAACAATTTCTCTTTTTGTGCTTGGTCTGAGAATCTAAAGACACTAAACACTAGGGCCCGACCGAAATGGCTTTTTGGGAACCGATACCGATTCCGGTATAGAGAGGGCTGGGGTGCCGAAAACCGATATTACAGCTGATATAATAAGAATTAGAAAAATGAGCTAACCGCTAACTTCTAGTTAACTACAGTGAGGTAACAAGTTACATTGAAAGTTAAAGCAAACTCGTTTCAAACACTCACCGCCCAGATAACCTCTTCATAGATCCAAGTATTCACAAAATAATTCCTTTAATACAAACTCCAAACGAGAAAGTAGTGAGAAAGCCAACTTCTTCTTCGTCTTGTTGACAGGATGATCCTTGTCCTTTCTGACGAGGATCATCCCTCTTCTCCGCACTGACACTTTGACAAAATTAAAATTCTTTTTGTTGTTGCTGGCGTCATTTATGAAGAAGTTATTTCTTTTTCTTGAGTTAGTCGCGAAGTAGAGAGTGTTTAAATCCAGCGCTGCCTCAGAGCGCACTAGCACTAGTGCAGTGATGCAGAGCGTCAGCCTGGTGCGTTCAGGTGCAGTCCGACAATAAAACACCTCCACAAATAAATGTAATAGCTGCGCAAAATATTGACTTGATTGGTGATTGAATAGAATGGTCACATTCTGGAAGATCTAAGCTTTAAAATGAGGTACAACATGTCATTAAAAAAATAAAAAAAAATTGTCGAAATATCAGCGATATTTTGGCCAATAACAGATCGACCTGTAAGTGCCCATATCGGCAAACCGATATATCGGTCAGGCCCTACTAAACATGTGTGACGTCACCTTCCAAAGCTTTATAGGCTGCCCATGACATGTTGAAATTAGGTTGAAATCTTGATTATAAAAACCAACATCATGCTGTCTTCATTTGGTGAGAGTATTCTGGTAAAACCTGTGTTATTCCGTGTGCCGTGGCTGTGTTTTTTTAGGCGCGGCTGGCTCACGTCACCGCAGAGGCAGACTTGAAGGTCCCGTTTGCCAGTGAGCTGCCCACTCGCCAGGCTCAGCTGTCCGCCCTGAAGACCACCGAAGAGTTCGATGTTCTGATCGTGGGGGGAGGAGCCACAGGAGCCGGATGTGCCTTAGACGCTGTCACACGCAGTAAGAACCGACGCACAAACACACATTGTACAGAGCAACTACGGATGTCACACCTATTATAATCTAGTGCAACAGCCTCTTCCTGTGAACTTTATAAACCTGCTTATATCATTGTTGTTTCACTTTTATATAGGGCTGGGCACCGAAAAACTGTTCCTCTATGTAACCAACCGAAAACGTTCGGGAAATACATGAATCGAAGACATGACACACTTTCGGTGCCATTTTTTGGTTCCTTGGCCTTAAATCTCCGCATCAACAAGCACAAAACAGAATCAACAAACATTTAAGATTTTTGAACAAATGCCACACGCACGCTCCCTACAATGACACGAACTGTGCTTAACAAAAAGCAAAAAAACACGTAACCTAACTGCCAATTGTTCACTCTACTATGCATAGCCCGGAAACGTAATTTTGTGAGAGGGTGCAGTGTGTGTGTGTGGGGGGGGGGGGGGCTTTATTATCTCTAAAAATAAGATAATAAAGCCAACACGCAATACACGCAAACTGCACAGTCACAGACACACAGTCGCTCTCTACAAGCGCCGCTTATTGACAATTTTTTTGCAAAAGTGCTCCATATGCCACCCTCACACAAGCAAAGCCGTCTGTAACTACCAGAGCTAAGCCAGAGAAACTTTTTTCCGCTCTCTGTCCAGAATCACGCACACACCACCACACGCACACTGTCGCCACGAGCAGGGAACTTTGCCACATACATGTGTAAATAACGCCAATGGATCACTTGTTTAGCACAATGAACATTACAGCATGATGGAGCCAATGTACTGTCGCTTTATCACTTTACTCACCGCTCAGACGAAGCCAAACTCCTCCAGAGACACTTGGATTTGTCCCGCCGTATTCCGCGTAAACTTCATAGTTCCAATGCGTGTAAACTACGAGCTACAGCACCTCCTGATCTACTCTGAACCTACAGTACATAGGCACCTGCGCTGCAGCAGGAGTGATGAGGTAATGAACAAAGCCAAAATAATCCATACAGACTGTTGTTTAGTCCAAAATGCTCCAGACACAACTGCACCGTTGTGCACAAGACAAAAACAAAACAGCACAGAAGCACGGCGCTGTCTGTACAAATAACTCCGTGAAACATTTGGTTGTCCAACACTGCAGTGATTCAGAGCTCGTCCTTTCCACGGCGGAGGGTTTGTGTTAAAAACAAAGACAGCAGCCTTTTATTTTCGCGGTTAAAACAGATCTATCGCATTAATAAAGTGATAACCGGCCAAAGTTGGCAGTAGACGGAGCAGTCTGCAGCTACATCGTAATATTAAAGAATCTGCGGCTGTGAAACAAAGTGAAACCAAAGAGACTGTGCACGTAGCGCCCCTGCAGGATCGGCATTGTTAACACAGCTCATGTTGCTATAACAACACGGATTTGGAGATTACTCGCCTTTTTTATTTGCTTATAATGCGAATTTCTACAATATACACATTTTATAAGGGTGGAACGCAGTTAGAGTTTTAGAATGTGGTTAATTTATTTATTATGTGCAAGAAAAACTAAAAAAATGTTTAAAGAAGATCTAACAACCAAATGGGAGGGCTCACACCAGGGGGTGCAGTTGCCCCTCCTGCACCCCTAGTTCCCGCGTACTGCTACTATGTCACTGCAATTCACTTCTTACGTTCTCCCAAACCAACCGCCTGACCTTAGGACAGCTAGCGAGACAATTCACGTCTCACTTTCCCAAACAGACTGTGCCCCTCAGCTGCAAGTGTCACATACAAACGCAGTGTGTTTGCTTACCTTTTTAAATAGAAGAAACGAAGAAACAACAGGGTCCTATTCAATTAAAACAGTCTTCAGTGCGATCTTTCCGTCTAAAGTCTGCGTGTTGAGCTTCATAAATCTTTGTGATCAAATAAAAGTCTGAAGTTACGCAGAAGAATGTCGCCAAACACATATTACAAACTGTCGTAATATCCTCCTCCTCATCGCTGCAGTTGAAAACATAATCCCAAATGTGAACCGCTGTGGCGCAGCTGTGCCGCAGCCAAATAAGTTCGAGTAAGAAATAGCCTATATGTAATCCAGCCTTCTTCATTTCTCCTTTTGTCTCCAGGTAAAGAGAGAGATAAAAGTTTTAATGTTAAAAGCTGTTTTTGTGTCGCTCCTTTGTTCCAGTGCCGCATGTGACAAGAAAGTGAAAGTGAAACTTAACTGCTCCATGTCGCAGTCCACGTGAGGAACAGCTGATTCATTTGCATGCGCTTTGTTTTGAGTGGTAACTGAAACAGAATATACTGTGAAGTTTGACAAATGTAACATTGTAAAGCAAGTACCGTTAAAGTACTGGTATCGAAAAAAAACCTAACAGTACCCAGCCCAATTTATAACCGCGTACTGAAAGAAAACAACTCTGCGCTCAATCATGCGACACATGCTAGAATTTAGATTCTGAACCCAAGCCGAACGGGTCCAGACCAGAGCCACACTGAACATGTGCGCTCTGTGGTGACTGGACACTTGCACCAGAACACAGGGCAAAACCACATCGGTGACAAAATGGGAGTGTCGGAAGTAGCCAACTAAATGGATGAGAAGGGAACGACCCGTGTAGTTAGCAGAAAGGAGGCAGAAGGCTTGTGTTGTATGTTGTATGTGTGACACGTCTACACATCTTTAGCTTCAGCTGTAGTTCTGCTCACTCTAGCAACTCCCGCTCTGATTGGTCAGCGTGGATCATGTGTTATGCGAGGCCATCTTTCATCACCAGGGCTTGGTGAATGGGCAGAGTAAGGAAAAAGATGAGGAAGAGAGAAAGAGAAATTGCGCACTATGGGCCAGATTTATCAAGCATTTGCTCATGTGCAAAAACAGGTTAAGGGGAGCAAAATTTTGACTGAGATGAGCTTTGTCTCTCTCACACACACTAAAGATGCAGAACTTGAGGTGGTTCATATCTGTTTTGTTTAGTATGTTGTATGTGCATGTTCCAATATTAAAGTTTGTGTAAAATGCTCATAAATACACATACATTTTTTTTTTTTTCATTTTTGCACAAGCATTTAGCACCTGGCTTGATAAATCATGAACTTTATGTTAATGCACTGTGAGAAAAGAAGGAAAAAGAGAGGGAGATGTGCGGTGGAGAAAGCATTTCTGGTTCTGGAGACAATCTACAAAATTGTTGAGCTAATTAAATCTTCATCTGCTCAAGACTAATGTGATACAGATTTTTGCCCTACAGTAGTGTGATCTCCTCCGTCTTACTTGGACCTCCTCAGACGTCCACCTGTTTGACCCGTGTTTGTTTGCGTGTTTGTAGACCTGAAAACAGCCCCTGGTGGAGAGGAACGACTTCTCTTCAGGCACCAGCAGCGGAGCACCAAGCTGATTCCACGGAGGCGTGCGCTACCTGCAGAAGGCCATCATGAAGCTGGACTACGAGCAGG
>JBBPFD010000533.1:0-14317 GCA_038363315.1 Mugilogobius chulae
TGCAATTTTTTTAATAGAAAATGTACTTATACATCTCTAATGTAACAGCTTTTCACTTCTTGAGACATGAAAATACACAACAGCTCATTTTGTTATATTTTGTTTATAGGGTCCTTAAAATGTTTATTGTGAAAAAAAATTTAAATGTCCTCATCCTCTAGTTGATGTCATCAGTCTCTGCTCAACTTCCTGTTATTTTCAAATTTTTTCACAAACTTGTTCTTGATTCATATAAAACTATCATTTCTATTTACTACTAGTGTTAATCTACTAAATTCAATGAAATGGGAAATTCGCACAAACTTGTCACACGCATTTTAATAGCTCACATTTGTGGCCTCTAGAAAAAGGCCTACTTTGAACCAGTGACTGTCTCAGTGGCCTTCAGACTGTAGATCTGCAGACAGACTCCTTCACAGAGCTGCATCCTCACGCTGCAGGTGCTCGTGACTGCAGCCTACAGGTTTGCTGACAGACTCCTTGCCTATGATATGCAGCCTCACCTGCGGCCCTGAAACTGTTGCGCAGGTTTGCGACAGACTTTTTCGCGCAGCTCGTCTGTGGTTTGTGAATGAAGCCACAGACAAAAATATGCGTCTAAAACTTTTTTGTTGCTGGATACCTGGACATTTTATTGTGTTGCTTTCAACGTCTCTTTTCCAAGAAACGCACCGCGCATCGCCGCCGTTAACTCCTACGAAACTTGCAGAGGTAGGCCTATTATTTCACCAGCTGTTTTACTCATAACTTTGTCATATAAGGCGGATTGTCAAAAAAATAAAACTGACTAAAAGCTCCACTGTGTAGAGCAGATATATGGATCCAAAATGTTCTAGTGTTTCGTTTGCCCTACTGGCTCTTAATGACTACTTGACTTATTAATTCCAGGGAGAGGGAAGTCTTCTCTCGTTTAACGCCTTTAACACTTTGGCCTTGGTTTAATTTTAGTGTTTTAAAGTACAGGCTGCGTGTGGGTCACTATTCCACGGCAGCAGTTACTGAAGGACAGGGAAGATGCAGAGCACAAGAGCAAGCAAAGACGCACAGCACAGGCGAGGAGGCCAGCGAGGGATAGAGAGAGAGAGAGTGGAGAGAGAGAAGAGAGAGGCGCAGCGTCATTCTTCGGTAGGTAGAGCATGTATTTGTTTTGACAGTTTGCAACATTTATACATTAACCAGGACTAGCCTATGCCAAAGGAGCAGGTGCTTCTGCACCACCAGGGCTCCATCTGTGCGTGCCCTATGAGACTGCATCACGAATGACTCGGGACGATGCGAGGCCCTATCAGACTCGAGGCCCTAGGCGGCCGCTACACTTGCCTAATGGCAGCGCCGCCTATGTTCAGTCGGTGATAAAATCTTCCTCTGCAAAAGCTTGGCTGCAGCAGATGTAAAGTTCTGTAGCATTCAAAAGTCCAAAGCTAGCAAAGTAAGCTTTCATAACTTCATGTACCATCTCCATGGTTACAAGACAAACAAACAACTCCATTCACAGAATCTTACTTGTGTCTAAAAAAAATTAGAGGTGGGAGTGCATCAGTGGGTCCATACAGTACAAATCAGGTGCATCTCAAGGACAAGAAGCGGCTAAAAGACTCGAGAGGGTCTGGAAGCAGGAATCAATAGTGAAAAAAAGTCCGAGGCACTCTGATTATCAAAAAATGTAAAAGTCCTTTATTAAAGTGCGGGACGCCTACGCGTTTCGACCAATGTATAGGTCTTCTTCAGGGCTAAATTATGTGATCTGATACAGGTGTACTTATAGACAGAGGTCACGTGAGGCAAAACATGTGATCCTGTCACGTGATGCACAAATTTAGACACAATGAATGACATTTACATAGATAAACATGCGTAGTAGATAAGAAGTGACAGCATACATGTCAAGACATCAACAATAATATATATGATGGCCTGCACATGAGTTACACCACAACACATCAAATCATCTATAAAACAGCAGCACAAACCATAATCACCGGTGATTATTATACACATTAAAAGAATTGCACAGATAAAATGTGTGGCTATATGAAAACTGACAAATCCAAGTCCTCATTTAACCCTGGAAACTGTGTGGCTTTTAAAAGGTCTATCCAGAAGACTTCTCTTTGGGCCAACCTTTTAACTCTGTCACGCCCCTTACGTTTTTTGAAATGACCTCAATGACCATTGCCCGGAGCTGATCTGTATTTGTATGGCCAGCCTTGTTGAAATGTACTGCCATTGGATAGTTGGGGTTCAAGGTTCTGATTGCATATTTATGTTCAGACAGGCGGTCTTTTAATCTCCTTTTTGTCATTCCCACATAGAAGCAACCACATGGACATGACAGTTTATAGATGACATGAGTAGTATTGCAATTAGCAAAATGGTTGCAATTGTAGATCCTTGATCCGGATTGATTCTGAAACGAATTTGTTTTTTCAATGTTGATGCAGTGCTTGCATGAGCCACATGGAAACGTTCCCGTTGGTTTTGGAAAAAAAGGTTTTGGTTTTGGGCTGGGAAGGTAATTTCTCACAAGTTGGTCCTTAAGAGTGGGGGCCCTACGAATCGCAAAGACAGGTTTATTAGAGAACACAGGTGCCAGGGCAGGATCACTGCGGAGAATGTCCCAGTTTTTGTTAATTATTTGCTTGATGCCAAAAGTTAAGTTTGTATACTTCAAAGAGCAGAAAATTTTGTTCATCTGCTTGGTTCTGTTCTTCTTCCTGAGAAGATGTTCTCTTTTATTGATTTGGCTCTAGAATAGGCATGGTTAAGTGTCTGTTTTCCATATCCTCTTTGTTGAAACCTTGTGTACATGTCCTTTGCCTGTGTATTGAAATCATCCTCTTTGCTGCAGATTCGTCTCAGCCTTTGAAACTGTCCAAAGGGAATATTGGAAATGAGAGAATAGGGGTGAAAACTATCTGCCCTTAATAAGTGTTTCTGTCTGTTTTTTTGCGGAAAATCGAAGTTTGCAGTCCACCTTGCATGTCAAACTTATATTTAAGTCCAAAAGTTTATTGATTGGTTGCTGTACTCAAGACTTAGTTTGATGTTAGAGTTAGTGGTATTAAGGTAGCGGTGGAAGTCCACTAGTTGATCTTCTGAGCCTGAAAATATGAAGAGAAGGTCATCAATATACCTGCCATAAAATTGGATAAACTTTATAAATGGATTAGCATGACTCCAAATGTACCTCTCTTCCCATAAGCCCAAGTAGAGTCCGGCATAATTTGGTGCATAGGCCGCCCATTGCTGTTCCAGTTTTCTGTCTGTATAATTGTCCTGAAATAAAAAGACATTATTGTTGAGCGACCAACGTGCTAAATCCACAATAAAATCGGTGGGAGGGTTATTAGGATCATCTCTCAATTGTAAGTAATGTTCCAGGGCGAGCAGGCCATCAGTATGATCAATATTAGTGTATAATGCTTCGACATCCATGGTAGCCAGGAAAGAATTCTCTGTCAGACTAACTTGTTGCATTTTTTTAAGCACATCAGTGGTATCCTGCAAATATGCCCTTAAAGAGCAGGTGAGTGGCTTAATATGAAAATCTATATACTTAGAGCAGGGTTCAGTGATGGTGTCGATCCATTAATGATTGGTCTGCCAGGAGGAGTCTGTAAATTTTTATGAATTTTAGGAAGCAGATAAAAGGAGGCGAGTTTAGGGTTAATAGGAAGGAGGAACTTATATTCATCTGCATTAATCCATTTTTGTTCAATGGCATTGTCCAATATAGACTTTAATTCTTGTCTTATTTGGTTCTCAGGATTAGTAGAGACTGGTGTATAGTAGTAAGTGTCATTAAGTTGCCTTTCCGCCTCCTTAATATATTGTTCCTTACCCCATATCACTGTAGCGCCGCCTTTGTCCGCCTGCCTGATGATTATGTCCTTGTTCTGTTTTAGCCAGTTGAGGGCCTCCTTCTCTCCTGGGGTGATGTTGGAATAAGTTTTTCTGTTGGAGTTAAAGAGTTTCTCTGTGTCATAATTCACTTTTTTTATAAAGGCATTTAAACACGCATATTGTTTTGAGGAAAAAAGGTGGATTTAGGTTTGAAAGAAGTGTGGGTTACCTGTGTCGTTTGTGTAGACACACAAGGGGGCGCTGGTGACGCCGAAGAGCGGGTCTGGTACCATGCCTTCAGGTGTAAGCTACGGTAAAAGCGGTAAAGATCAATTTTTGTATCCAGGGGGTTAGCATAGTGTGTGGGCGCAAAGGACAAGCCTTTTGACAGTACTTGGATACAATCTTGAGAGAGGGGGGTTGCTGAAATATTTATTACCGTGTTCTGTAGTGATGTTGTCTCGACCGGAGGTGGTAGTCCCGAGGACGTGCTCCTCCTCGAGCGCCCCCTCCTCGTCTTCCTCTTTGTCCGGTAGGTCCGGTGGGGTTGGTGCTGTTGTCTAAAAAAGAGCCAGAGCTCTGTGTGGAGGATTCCTCGTCGCTAGACGTCGCGCTGCTCGGCAAATTGAAGGAGACTGAGCGTGCACGTTTGTTGAGTGGGCGTCGGGATTTCTGCCAGGTATATACCGTGCCATCCTTGTAGTCAGATTGATCTCTCCTAAATTTGTTAAGCTTGGTGCGCATCAGTGTGGAGGAGAGTTCCTCAATGTGTTCTCGAAGTTTTTTCTCCAGGGAATCAGCGTCCTCCCTGCAGGCTTGTGCTAATGCTACTGTGCGTCTCGCTTCCTCGATTTGATTACGTAGTTCCGTTCTTTGAGCTTTTGCCTCGTCAATAAGTAATAAAATCAGATCAACTTGTGTCTGTTGAACATCACAGGGTGGATGAAATCCCAAGAATCAAACTATTTTCACTGCAACGTCCTCGGCTGCTTCAGATGTGAAAAGTCTGCCATTTTAGAAGTCCAAATCTAGCGTAGGTAGCATTAGCTTTTGCATGGTCTCCATGGTTACGAGAAAAACAGATGTCTCCTTTTCACAATCTGACAGTACTTATCTCATGTTTGTTGAACATCAGAGGCCACACGTCTTAGTTGGTTGAAGTCCAAAGTTGTCGTGCCAAAAACTGAGCTAAAAACCAAAAAACTTTCAAAAAAGTGCTCAGTGCCTCCAGAGAGACAGCAAGAGAGCAGCCAACCACTCCGAAAAAAAAAAATATATAGCATATATATTATAACACAGCACTATGCAATTATATACCATGTTATATATGTATATATATATTTTTTTTTCTTAGGTATTTTAATTTAATTTTAACTTTCACAATAAATTCGCTCAATAAAGTGTTTCAGCCCAGGTAGTGGTAGAGTTGCCCTATTGTATTCACATTTTCAGACATATTTTAGGTCTGTCCTGGAAACCTAATTTATGAAATTGGACCATGACAATTGAAAACGCTTCGTTTGCATCAAATTGACACATCAATAAATATATGAGAATACAAGTTGGAAAAATGTGTTTTTCTGTGACTTAGTTTTCAAATATGGGTAATTTGTGTTCCTCTGTGGCCCAATGTCGCTTTTTTGCTACGTACCAAAAAACTTTTTTGTTTTTAGTGCTATTGAAAACATTTCAACTGATCCTTGTTTTGGGGCCTAACTGAAGTAAAAATAACCATTCAAATTTTTATTTTTATTTTCAGAAAATAATTCGGGCATCAAGGGGTTAAGAAGAAGCTCTTTTAAACTTGTGTTTCTAACACGTCCGATTTTTTCCCGGCCTGTTCTACGTCTCTCCCCGCGCTGTTCTTCCGCCTCGGGAAGCTTTGTCCCGCCGCCTCGGCACACTGTCAGTCCGGGAGGGCGCTGTAGACTACCCCTGCCTTGCATAGCGCACGGACACGCTGTGCCCCCACTACCGAGCGCGACCCCGGCTCACTCCAATAACACACGAACTGTCCGTCCCAAAAAGCTTTATCGGACTGTTCGCTCCATCTAGCCAAACGCGCAGGCGCCTGGAGCACGCTGCATACCCCGGCTCAAAGCGCTCGGACCGTTCCCTCCAACGCGCCCTGACCAGCCATCTCCAAGCGCACATCATCCGCCTGAATCCAAGTCTGTGGATCTACACTGGTCTTTGGTCTTAGAAAGTTTTACAGCGCGGTTTGTGGGAGAAGGAGACGAGAGGAAAAGAGTGATGAGTGATGTGTGTGAAACCAGGGCTTCAGGTGGATTTGTGTTTCCTTCACTGTTCAAAAACGCACTGACCAAACGTCCCATAGCTCAGTGTGTGAGTGTGGGCAGACTGGATCCAAGCCGCTGTCAGAGCGAGCGCCTCCGCCCCGCGCACACGCACAAATAGGCTTGTTTAGCTTTTGTTTTTCCTTCTTTTATGTAATATCAAAGAGCCTACATTCAGCTTTATTACAGGGAATTAGGTACGTCTAATGTTTTCTGATAAGCCGTTTCTAACAATTGCCCAGGCAAAATCATCGTGCCTTTGGATCTTTGTTTTTGTTAATGACGTCATCGACTAGTCGAAGTCGACGCGACTAACGCTCTCGACTTGTCGACTACTAAAATTCACTAGTCGTGCAAATTGGGCCAGATCAGACTGGACACCTCCCATACACACAGGCGAGTTTGGTCCGATACATGTCCGAGTTTCTTGTGAAGTGCCTTGTACACCAGCAGCAGTCTGGGGGTTATCGACTCTTCCTTTTCTGCCTCTCAAAACAGAAGCAGCCGAAAACCTCACGCACAGTTCTCATCGGATGATCTGACATGTCCTTTTAAGTTGTTTGGGAACATTTAATTCGTGAACGAGATTCCTAGCGCTTATTAAACAAGCCGTTAAGCACACTGGACACAAAGGGCCGAACAGCGAGTGAACAACTGGAACTAGCATTTGTTAACGTGCACAAGGTCTAATGTAAGAACTGCAAACCCCGAAAGCTTCTCTTTTTAAAAGAGAATGTCTACATCTTGATTTAGTCATTTGATTTGCTCGATTCCCATGTATCTTATCTTGTCCTTTTACACATCGTATTTTATAGAAATATACGGCCTAGAGATGGTCCACCAATCAGAAAGCACTATTGTAAGACCCGCCTCCATGAGATGTGGAACAAAAGCCTAACAATAAACCCTCTCATTTATAGTGTTTAAAGAAAGAAAATGTGCATTCCTGATTTCCATATGTCAGAGTTTCTTACTAAGCCTGGTCGCGGTCATAAGCCTCCCTCCCACACACCACAGCACACACGGCACACTCCGAGGCAGAGGCAGGGCTGTAATGACCCTGCGGAGGTTCAGCGCACAGCCAGCCACATCAATTCATACACATTATTATTCCGCCAGCTGATGGATGGTGCTGCTAATGCACAGCGCCTCCTACAGATAACTGCCCTCGCGGACCCATGGAGCGCTGATGGAGGGCCTTGTTAGCCGCAGCTAGCACGCTAATCACCATGAATAATGTTTGTGCAGCGCGTGGAGGCATCGGAGAGCAACGGCGGAACGTGACAGAGCCGGGAACGCAGAAACAAAGGATTGGAGCTTTAAGCTGTGTTTTGGTGTAGCTGGAGGTGTGTTTAGCTTCATTCACTTGTTTGACTCTCTCTGTGAGTCTCAGAATGAAGAGGATTTTACACTTCTGTGTTCTGATGTGCCATTTTTCACGTCATACATCATTATCAGACTTGTTCCTGTGTCATTTTCACTTCAGATCAAGTGTGTACGGCGCTCCATAGTACTCACGAAAAAAAAAAATTTATCTCGTAATTACGAGATAAGATCTCGTAATTACGAGATAATTTAAATGGCTTTTCCCACATTCTGTATACCCACACGCTTCGTATAGGCTAAGCTAGTGACTTTATCCACAACGAGTAGTCTTTTCTGTGCTAGCTTGATGTTTTCTAAATAGCTAAGATGTGCTTGTGGATTTCGTTATGTTAAATTAAGTGCCTGTGGTCTTCACTGCAATGTTTAAGGTCGACAAAAAGTAAAAATAGCTAATAACGTGACTGTCAACTCACGCTACAGTTAGCATGCTATTATAAAGACGGCAGTGTGTGGAGCTGTTCACCCCACCAGAAAGAAGCTAGTGGTAATCGGCAGGTTTTTTAAATAAAACTCGATCTTCTTGACTGTTGACAGTCTGTCTCACTCATCCTTAGAAATGTGCGGCAGTTTTTCTGTGGCTCCAGCGTCTGGTTTTCAATTTATTTGGCCATAAAGGAGAGAAGTGCTGCAACAGACTTGCAACATACGGGCATTTTTGCAGTACCACGCCCACTCTGGGTGATCCATGCGGAAGTGTAGCAAATGTGCAGCATTTCTCTTCTTTTTGGCCAAATAAATTGAAAACTAGACGCTGGAGCCACAGAAAAACTGCCGCACATTTCTAAGGATGAGTGAGACTGACTGTCAACAGTCAAGAAGATGGTGGGTGAACAGCTCCACACACTGGCCGTCTTTATAATAGCATGCTAACTGTAGCTTGAGTCAACAGTCACGTTATTAGCTATTTTCATACTTTTGTCGACCTAAACATTGCAGTGAAGACCACAGGCACTTAATTTAACATAACGAAATCCACAAGCACATCTTAGCTATTTAGAAAAATCAAGCTAGCACAGACAAGACTACTCGTTGTGGATAAAGTCACTAGCTTAGCCTATACGAAGCGTGTGGGTATACAGAAGTGGGAAAAGCCATTTAAATTATCTTCGTAATTACGAGAAAATTATCTCGTAATTACGAGAAAACTATCTCGTAATTACGAGAAGTTATCTCGTAATTACGAGATCTTATCTCGTAATTACGAGATAAATATATTTTTTTTCGTGAGTACTATGGAGCGCCGTAAGTGTGTGTTAATTGTCCCAAATTTTTAAAAACACACTTTGAATATTTTCAGGATTGACAAGGATAAGACAGAGAAGAAGAATCTGTCCTTTACAAATCCAAATTCAACTTCTAGTCAATGATCAAGATTGTACAAATCTAATTTGTTTTAGATTTGTTTCTTAACCCATAAGGAGCCACCGTGACACTGGTGCAACAGCCTCTTCAGCTGCTCTGGAAGGTTCTATAAATGATTTTATTCACAGTTTTGACCTCACACACTCCCAGAGTGACTCCTGATGAACCTCCTGATGCATCATGGTCCTGGTCATGTGACTTTGTTTTCACACAGTCACATTTCCAAAATGGCCGTTTTTCAACTTCACACAGGTGTCCTAATTAACATTTTTGTAAAAGTTCATATTTTCTTGTTCAAAATAAAGTGAAACTGTTTAATTGTTGTGACAGTGACAGAAGAAGTGTCTGATCACACACAACCTGAGGTTTACACATTTGATCAATCATTTAAAACTGATCAATGTAAAAGTGATGTAACACATGAGTCACTACAAAACCCCAATGTGACACATATGTCACATTATTGATTACTGATCAGGGATCAATATGAGGTGTGGAATATTTTAGCTCATTCTGTCACATTTTACCTCAGGAATCATTTATACTTAAACATTCTGAAGAATGTATCATTTTGTAATCATTTTGTCATGTCTTTAGTAGATCCTTAAATATTGTCAAACGTTAACCTCAAACAGGATCAGGTTTTATGGATAAACTAAGTTAGAATGTTTTCTTAGGTGAGTTTTATTGACAGAAGATGATTTTTAAAGGTAAAAAGTGGAATAAACCCAAGTTTGCCATATAATAGCACTGGTATAGGGTCTGATTACTGTTGAAATTTAAACAAATTCATCAAAAATGTTTTGCCCTGTTTGACAGACAGATGGGACCTGGGTGTTTCTGACTCACACTGTGATGTCACTGGGTGAAACCTGAGGCTGAGCTTCAGGAGTTTGCTTCTACAATTATCTGATACATCATTATATTCAAGATGACCACATATTCTATATTCAACACCAACAGTAAACTCACATATAATGGACATGGTCTCTAAAGAGGTTATTCTATAATGTATAGTATTTTAAACCTGTTTTATGGTTAGGTAAAGCAAATCTGCAGAAAAATACCATTGGTAACTGTATTTTTTGGAAGAAATGCAACAACATGACACATTAGTGTGATCTATCGGTATTTAAGAAATAACTTTGTGGCTGGTTTATTTTCAAATGATGGACACTTTTACTCTTTACAACCCACTGGAAGCTGCAGAGAGAACAATATATATACTATATATTTTGGTTAATGAGGACAGTATTTTGGAAGAATATATTTTCAATTATAAATACCACTAGGAAATAGTTGGGTCTGTTTGAATGGATTCGAATGAAGCTCAGGCCTGACCATTCTGACCAATCACAGCGGGAGTTACAGAGCAAGCAGAGGTAGCTGAAGCAAAACCTTAAAAAAGTCAGTATCACTTACATAATGTCCAGATACAAATCATTTACAAATGTTAGTTAATCATTAAAGTGCGTATGACAGGTCGGAGTACATTTTTGGTAAAATATAGCAAACATGATTATGATTAAGATTTGACTAAACATTTACCTTGTCTTTACCCAATTTGGCTGCTTTTTATTATTGTCTTCTGTCCAGTAAATATGACATAAGCGGAGGGAATCTACAAATGTTACCTAGCAACCACATTGTAGGCCAAAATCAACATAACTAACCCAGAAGTGACAACGTGACAAAGTATTATAACTTATAAGACTTTAACTGTGTTTCAATTATTGCTTAAACTCCCAGTAAAAAGTGTTAATTGTGTGTATAATGTCTTTGTGACGACACATGTGGAGGGATTCTGTTATTGAACTCACATTACTTCCTCTCATTTTTACCTTTTGTTTGTCAATTTCTTCATAAATTACAACTTAACTGTAAAACTATGATCAATATTTACCACAAAGACTAACACACCAAACTAAGTCAAAATTAGAAAAATGTGTTACTCTGTCATATGGGCTTTAAGATAACATTATCTAATCATTACTAATGATTAGATAGTATTTACTACTAATAAATAAACATTACTAATCATTTACTTCCAGCCCCTATTCTAAAGTGATGTGTATGTAGTAGTTAGATCATCTACACTTCTGAGGTAAACCAGTGTGGTACCAAAGTGAGCCCTTCACTGACTTCTGTGACGTTTGTGACGTAACAACCTCATCATGGGAAAACTTTGGTTACGTTTAGGCACAATTCTATGGTTAAGTTTAGGATTGGGGCTTGGGATATTGGTACTGGTACTGATATCGAGAATCGGATAACACAGTATATCACTAAATACATTTTTTGGAAAACCTATAAATGGTCGTCACTTTAGAACAGGGGCCAGAAGTAAATGATTAAATGTTTGCTCATTATTAGTAAATACTATCTAATCATTTACTGGTCATCAGGTAATGTTATCTTAATGGTTAACTAACATTTATAAATGATTTGTATCTGGACATTATTATAAAGTGTTACCAAAAAGTCATTTTATACAAAACTAAAACCTTTTGAAAAAGTTGATGATGTTAAACTAGATCAGATTTGCCACAGAATCTGAACGTTAACGAGTGCATCCACACTGTAAGGCAGTGGTTCCCAAACTTTTTAGACCGGGACCCACAAAATGACGATGTAACCAACTCGCGACCCCCAAAGCAAAATAAGATAGAAATTTAAATGGTTTTCCCAACTTTAAATTGGGCTAAAATGCATATATTCTTGTTTCGTTTTGTTGTTTATTGCTTTATATGACCAAAATCTAGTCAAACATCATGCTAAAGTTATGAAAACAGATTAAAAACCAAGTTATAATTGTAAAATGAAATCTAGAAATCATCTCGCGACCCCCAGATTTCATTTCGCGACCCCCAGAGGGGTCCCGACCCCACTTTGGGAACCACTGCTGTAAGGTACGGCGCTCCATTGAAAAAACAAACAAAAAAATCGGCTCGTATTACAATATTTTTTTTAATTAAGAGATCTATATTTTTTTTAGTAAGAGATATTTTCTGTACTCGAACGCCATAATTTGACTTGCAACATACGGGCATTTTTTTCCTTGGGCAAGACACTGAACCCACACTGCTTCAGGTCTGAGCTATGTGGGCTGTAAACTGGAGCAAATAGAAACCTGTCAGTTAAGAAAATTGAACAGCTTTAACATTTATTACATGAAATGTTTTTATTAGAAATTCATGTTTTTGTTTTTCTGTTGCTGAGGTTGTTAAAGACACATATTTAGAGTTTTATTTTATTTTATTTACTCAGATCAAGTTTGCACATGAGAGAGATTTCATCAGAAGTTGACTTCCAATGCCATCTCTCTGTCTAGTTAGTTTGGGTGAGTGGATCTCCTCATTTGTCCAGATAAGATTAAGATGAAGAATTTAGAACCAAATTATAGTTTTAAATTGGTTTGACCCACTGACTTTGTCTCGGCCTTGGAAGTAAAGACAGTGCAACAAGCAGCATTCTTATCTAATATGTGAGCTCGCCATCCATCCATCCATCCAGCAGTCTGAGTAAAGACGCCCAGACCTTCCCTGTCCACACACACCTCCTCCAGCTCTGCCGGGAGGATCCCGACGCGTTCCCAGGACAGTCCAGAGACATAGTCCCTCCAGCCTGTTTCTTCGCCTTGGCCTCCTCCCAGTGGGACATGCCTGGAACACCTCACCAGGGAGGCGTCCAGGAGGCATCTGATACAGATGCCCGAGCCACCTTAGCTGGCCCCTCTCGAAGTGGAGGAGCAGCGGCTCTACTCCGAGTTCCTCCCGTGTGACTGAGCTTCTCACCCTGTCTCTAAGGGAGCGCCCAGCCACCCTGCGGAGGAAACTCATTTAGACGCTTGTATCTGTGATCTTGTCCTTTCGGTCATTACCCAAAGCTCATGACCATAGGTGAGGGTTGAACGTAGATTGACGGTAAATCGAGAGCTTTGCCTTTCGACTCAGCTCCTTCTTCACCACAACGGTTCGATACAGCGACTGCATCACTGCAGACGCTGCACCGATCCGCCTCAATCTCACCTCCATCCTTCCCTCCACTCTGAACAAGACCCGAGATACTTGAACTCCTCCACTTGAGGCAAGGACTCTCCACCTGGAGAGGGCAAGGCACCTTTTTTTCCGGTTTACACTTCACACTCGGCTGCAAACCGTCCCAGTGCATGTTGCAGGTCCTGGTTTGATGAAGCCATCAGGACAACATCATCTGCAAACAGCAGAGATGAAATCCTGTGTCACAAACCAGACACAGTCACATGTGAGCTCGCATTCTAGAGATTTCACCAGAACTAAATTCCAATGACATCTCTTAGAGAAACAGACCAAAAATGGTCTATATCTTTGGACTAAATGTGGAGGAGCTTCAATTATCAAACAGCTCCTGAAGTTCTGTCAGTCTATGTCCACCACAAAATCTAAACAGCCAGATAAGGTTAAGTATGATTCTTGGAGAGACTTCCTCTCATCCTGCAGCGACTGTTGATTTCTGCTCAGTTTTTCCTGAAGACCACATTTCTCTTGCTCTAAATTTGAAATCATTTGCACATTTTCATCCAATCTCCGCCGCAGGTTTATGTTGCATGTGTTTAACTCTTCCATCTCAGTCTGGAGCCGATCGATTTGAAGGTGAAAACTGACTTTATCCTGTTCATGTGTTTTCTTCAGATTTATAATATTGTGCAAATGTTCGAGCTCTCTGTGTTTGAAGCTTCCAGCTTGGTCTTTTAGTTCTTGGATTTGTGCTTTTTGCTTGTCGTTTTCTAACTTTAGATTATTGTTTTTGTCTAAGAAAGTTTTTAGTTCTACAATTTCACCCTGAAGTTGTTGATTTTCTTGAATCTGACTTTGAAGCTTGTCAACATCTCTTAAATGTTGAACTTTGTTGCTGTGAATTTCTTCGTTTGCTTTCTCGAGTTCAGATTGCAGTTCTGTCTTATCTTCCTCTAAATCTAAAATAATATGCACATTTTCATCCAATCTACGCCGCAGGTTTATGTTGCACGTGTTTAACTCTTGCGTCTCAGTCTGGAGCCGATCGATCTGAAGGTGAAAACTGACTTTATCCTGTTCATGTGTTTTCTTCAGATTTAAAATATTTTGCGAATGTTCGTACTCTCTGTGTTTGAAGCTTCCAACTTGGTCTTTTAGTTCTGATTGCAGTTTTGTCTTATCTTGGTCCAAATCAGAAATAGTCTGTAAGTGCTCCTCTACTTTACACTGAAGAGTTTCCAGAGACGGATTTAGCGGTTGGACGTCTCTTTGAATCTGCTCGATCCGTTCTACGAGATTGTCAAAGTTTTTCTCCTGATCTGAAATAGTTTGCAAATGCTGGTGGATTTTATAGCGCTGGTCTACGATTAACACATTTTGCTGTTGAATAATTGTTTGGAGTTTCTCGATTTCTGCCTGAGAACTGGCTGATTT
>JBBPFD010000534.1:0-14311 GCA_038363315.1 Mugilogobius chulae
GCTCAATGTTGATTACAAGATTATTGCTAAAGTATTGTCAGGTAGGTTAAGAAAGGTGATTGGTTCGGTCGTGGCGCCTACACAGGCATATAGCATTCCAGGCAGAGACATTTCGGACATTGTGTTGTCACTTAAGTATATGCTTTCACACATGCACTGTACTGGTGGCATCCATGTTAGCGTGGATTTCAGTAAAGCTTTTGACAGAGTTGAACATAGTTTTTTATGGTCTGTGTTAGGTAAAGTAGGGTTTGGGTCAAGGTTCATTGATTGGTTGAAATTATTATACATGTCAGCGGTAAGTAAAGTTAAAGTTAATGGATCCCTAACAGATTGCGTTCCTCTGAAAAGGTCTGTAAGACAGGGATGTCCTTTGTCAGCTTTCCTGTATAGCCTTGTTGCAGAGCCTCTGGCTGCCATGTTATGCAAAGAAAGGCAAGTAAAAGGAGTTGTTGTACCTGGTGGCAGAGAAAGTAAGATTTTTCAGTATGCAGATGACACAAACCTTTTGTTGAATGACATGGGAAGTCTGGAAGCTGCATTGCATGTGCTAAATGTTTATTGTCTTGCTTCTGGGGCAAGAGTTAATTATGAGAAGTCTGCTATTGCTTTTGTGGCAGCGTGGCCCCTGGCCCCGTCTCTGTTCCTTTGGCAGATGCTGGGAGTTGCTACAGGGTTCTCGGTGTTCTCTTGGGGCAAGACCCAAAAGAGTGTGCCCAGAAGATGTGGGAAAAATTGATAGGTGACATTAAGAAAGTTTTGAATTTATGGAAGTTCAGAAATCTGACTCTTAAAGGTAAAGTTTTAGTTGTCAACTCGTTGTGTCTGTCAAAGCTTATACATGCACTCACAGTGTATGAGATGAGTGGAGAAATAGCTAACCGGATCAATCTGATAATTAGTAATTTTTTGTGGAAGCAAGCAAAAGGTTTGATAGCTCATAATGTAATGATTAATAATATTAACAATGGAGGTTTAAAGTTGTTTGATGTTGTCTTAAAGAAACAGTCCCTCAGGATGAAGATAATACAGAAGTATTTGGACTCTGAGTGTGAGGCTGTGTGGAAAGTTTTTTTCAACCTGGAGTTGCAAAAAGTGAATAATTTTAATTGTTTTAATTTGTGTCTCTCTCCCCCTGCTCCAAGTTTGGAGGTGCTTTCAGAATTTGAGAGGGAGGTAATGGTGGCTTGGACGACTATCAGGAAGCAGGCAGTGGCAATGCCTGGGTCATGGGACCAGCTTAAACAGATCCCCCTCCGTTTCAACCCTGATCTTTTTTCCTCTCCACCTGACAAGAGAGAGAGCATGATGAGCAGTGCTTTTGAAAGAGCAGGCCTTTGCACAGTGGGAGATGCCTTCGACAGGTTTGGGAATTTTAGTGAGGATTTTGTCAGATGCAAGTTCAAGGCACACTGTTTGGTGTTTAGGAGAGGTCATGTTGTGTATCTGTTGGAAAAAATCAAACAGTGCTTGTTTCGAAAATGGCCTCATTTATTAAGCTCAAACGCTTCAAGGGTCAGATCTGGAGGGAACCAAGCTCTAGATTTTCAGCTGTCAGTAGGCACAGGGACAAGAGGCTGTCTGTCCTACACACACGCACCTTTTATTCCATTTGTTGGCAGGAGTGGCTCGAAAACCCACAGCGGAACACAGATGGTCACAGTCCTATCCTTCTCACAACACTGCATCCATCTGGGCTAACACATTTAATTGGTACACTTCACCTCAAGTATCTAATTTCGGCTATAAATTGAAACACAGGCTTATTTACACACGCAGCATCCTCCACGCATTCCTCCCTGACAGATACGGCTCAGAGTGTCCAGTGTGCGGTGAATCTTATGAGGACCTGCACCATCTCCTCATCGCATGCCCGGCCATCCGCCCCTTCTGGACCCGGGTGCAGGATCTTCTTGCTAGGAGACTGATGTGGAAGCTCCCCCCGCCGGCAGACCCTGGTGGAGGCGATCAGCTGCACTGGTTTCTCCTGTTTGGTCCATTCGGCGGGCAATCTGGAGCTAACAAACATCTCGCTCGCATTGTCATGGAGACAGCAAGATACACCATCTATCTTGTCCGGAACATCTACCACTTCAATGAGAGATCTGCCCTGCACTGGCCTCTCTTTAAGGGGCTCCTCTCCTCCCATCTCAGACATTTGGCAACTGCAGTTCCCCACATGTTCAATACCCACATCATCCCTTTCAACACTTTGATTGATAGCACCTCATCTGGACAAATAAACCTGAACTTTTGAACAAAATCTGAGACAAACACACCCTTTACCACAAGACAATCATTTCATAAAAAAACTGCTTCTGTAAAAAAATGTATATATGTGTATATATTTACCTTATAAGTTGTATAATTTTTAATGTTTTTTGATAATAAAAGATAAAAAAAAAAAAAAGAGCGTAGGTTCCTGGACTGCGTGGTTCTGAGTTCAAACCCAGCCTCTGCCTTTGAGTTAGGCTTGGCATTTTGTCTGAAATCATGACAGAAACGTTGATTTTTGAAGTCAACACTTAGTTTTTTAATACTTATAATGTCGTTGAATGTACTTTTGTGACTCTTGTGAAAGCGTTTTATTGCAAGCCAGTCGTCTGCGTCTGTGATTCTAGTCTATTGTCATGACTACCGCAGCTATGAATGATGTCATCAATTCCTCTGTTTTATGAAGCAACATTAATTTTAGCCTAATTTTAGCCTAATTTGACATCAAACTGCATACCTCATTCGCAATGTAAGAACTGAATATCTAGAAAACCTTGAATCTTGGTCATAAGTTCAACAGCCAATGAAAGTGGCATCGGACTGTTTAGCCTAGTGGTTAGAGCGTAGGTTCCTGGACTGCGTGGTTCTGAGTTCAAACCCAGCCTCTGCCTTTGAGTTAGGCTTGGCATTTTGTCTGAAATCATGACAGAAACGTTGATTTTTGAAGTCAACACTTAGTTTTTTAATACTTATAATGTCGTTGAATGTACTTTTGTGACTCTTGTGAAAGCGTTTTATTGCAAGCCAGTCGTCTGCGTCTGTGATTCTAGTCTATTGTCATGACTACCGCAGCTATGAATGATGTCATCAATTCCTCTGTTTTATGAAGCAACATTAATTTTAGCCTAATTTTAGCCTAATTTGACATCAAACTGCATACCTCATTCGCAATGTAAGAACTGAATATCTAGAAAACCTTGAATCTTGGTCATAAGTTCAACAGCCAATGAAAGTGGCATCGGACTGTTTAGCCTAGTGGTTAGAGCGTAGGTTCCTGGACTGCGTGGTTCTGAGTTCAAACCCAGCCTCTGCCTTTGAGTTAGGCTTGGCATTTTGTCTGAAATCATGACAGAAACGTTGATTTTTGAAGTCAACACTTAGTTTTTTAATACTTATAATGTCGTTGAATGTACTTTTGTGACTCTTGTGAAAGCGTTTTATTGCAAGCCAGTCGTCTGCGTCTGTGATTCTAGTCTATTGTCATGACTACCGCAGCTATGAATGATGTCATCAATTCCTCTGTTTTATGAAGCAACATTAATTTTAGCCTAATTTTAGCCTAATTTGACATCAAACTGCATACCTCATTCGCAATGTAAGAACTGAATATCTAGAAAACCTTGAATCTTGGTCATAAGTTCAACAGCCAATGAAAGTGGCATCGGACTGTTTAGCCTAGTGGTTAGAGCGTAGGTTCCTGGACTGCGTGGTTCTGAGTTCAAACCCAGCCTCTGCCTTTGAGTTAGGCTTGGCATTTTGTCTGAAATCATGACAGAAACGTTGATTTTTGAAGTCAACACTTAGTTTTTTAATACTTATAATGTCGTTGAATGTACTTTTGTGACTCTTGTGAAAGCGTTTTATTGCAAGCCAGTCGTCTGCGTCTGTGATTCTAGTCTATTGTCATGACTACCGCAGCTATGAATGATGTCATCAATTCCTCTGTTTTATGAAGCAACATTAATTTTAGCCTAATTTTAGCCTAATTTGACATCAAACTGCATACCTCATTCGCAATGTAAGAACTGAATATCTAGAAAACCTTGAATCTTGGTCATAAGTTCAACAGCCAATGAAAGTGGCATCGGACTGTTTAGCCTAGTGGTTAGAGCGTAGGTTCCTGGACTGCGTGGTTCTGAGTTCAAACCCAGCCTCTGCCTTTGAGTTAGGCTTGGCATTTTGTCTGAAATCATGACAGAAACGTTGATTTTGAAGTCAACACTTAGTTTTTTAATACTTATAATGTCGTTGAATGTACTTTTGTGACTCTTGTGAAAGCGTTTTATTGCAAGCCAGTCGTCTGCGTCTGTGATTCTAGTCTATTGTCATGACTACCGCAGCTATGAATGATGTCATCAATTCCTCTGTTTTATGAAGCAACATTAATTTTAGCCTAATTTTAGCCTAATTTGACATCAAACTGCATACCTCATTCGCAATGTAAGAACTGAATATCTAGAAAACCTTGAATCTTGGTCATAAGTTCAACAGCCAATGAAAGTGGCATCGGACTGTTTAGCCTAGTGGTTAGAGCGTAGGTTCCTGGACTGCGTGGTTCTGAGTTCAAACCCAGCCTCTGCCTTTGAGTTAGGCTTGGCATTTTGTCTGAAATCATGACAGAAACGTTGATTTTTGAAGTCAACACTTAGTTTTTTAATACTTATAATGTCGTTGAATGTACTTTTGTGACTCTTGTGAAAGCGTTTTATTGCAAGCCAGTCGTCTGCGTCTGTGATTCTAGTCTATTGTCATGACTACCGCAGCTATGAATGATGTCATCAATTCCTCTGTTTTATGAAGCAACATTAATTTTAGCCTAATTTTAGCCTAATTTGACATCAAACTGCATACCTCATTCGCAATGTAAGAACTGAATATCTAGAAAACCTTGAATCTTGGTCATAAGTTCAACAGCCAATGAAAGTGGCATCGGACTGTTTAGCCTAGTGGTTAGAGCGTAGGTTCCTGGACTGCGTGGTTCTGAGTTCAAACCCAGCCTCTGCCTTTGAGTTAGGCTTGGCATTTTGTCTGAAATCATGACAGAAACGTTGATTTTTGAAGTCAACACTTGTCGTTGAATGTACTTTTGTGACTCTTGTGAAAGCGTTTTATTGCAAGCCAGTCGTCTGCGTCTGTGATTCTAGTCTATTGTCATGACTACCGCAGCTATGAATGATGTCATCAATTCCTCTGTTTTATGAAGCAACATTAATTTTAGCCTAATTTTAGCCTAATTTGACATCAAACTGCATACCTCATTCGCAATGTAAGAACTGAATATCTAGAAAACCTTGAATCTTGGTCATAAGTTCAACAGCCAATGAAAGTGGCATCGGACTGTTTAGCCTAGTGGTTAGAGCGTAGGTTCCTGGACTGCGTGGTTCTGAGTTCAAACCCAGCCTCTGCCTTTGAGTTAGGCTTGGCATTTTGTCTGAAATCATGACAGAAACGTTGATTTTTGAAGTCAACACTTAGTTTTTTAATACTTATAATGTCGTTGAATGTACTTTTGTGACTCTTGTGAAAGCGTTTTATTGCAAGCCAGTCGTCTGCGTCTGTGATTCTAGTCTATTGTCATGACTACCGCAGCTATGAATGATGTCATCAATTCCTCTGTTTTATGAAGCAACATTAATTTTAGCCTAATTTTAGCCTAATTTGACATCAAACTGCATACCTCATTCGCAATGTAAGAACTGAATATCTAGAAAACCTTGAATCTTGGTCATAAGTTCAACAGCCAATGAAAGTGGCATCGGACTGTTTAGCCTAGTGGTTAGAGCGTAGGTTCCTGGACTGCGTGGTTCTGAGTTCAAACCCAGCCTCTGCCTTTGAGTTAGGCTTGGCATTTTGTCTGAAATCATGACAGAAACGTTGATTTTTGAAGTCAACACTTAGTTTTTAATACTTATAATGTCGTTGAATGTACTTTTGTGACTCTTGTGAAAGCGTTTTATTGCAAGCCAGTCGTCTGCGTCTGTGATTCTAGTCTATTGTCATGACTACCGCAGCTATGAATGATGTCATCAATTCCTCTGTTTTATGAAGCAACATTAATTTTAGCCTAATTTTAGCCTAATTTGACATCAAACTGCATACCTCATTCGCAATGTAAGAACTGAATATCTAGAAAACCTTGAATCTTGGTCATAAGTTCAACAGCCAATGAAAGTGGCATCGGACTGTTTAGCCTAGTGGTTAGAGCGTAGGTTCCTGGACTGCGTGGTTCTGAGTTCAAACCCAGCCTCTGCCTTTGAGTTAGGCTTGGCATTTTGTCTGAAATCATGACAGAAACGTTGATTTTTGAAGTCAACACTTAGTTTTTAATACTTATAATGTCGTTGAATGTACTTTTGTGACTCTTGTGAAAGCGTTTATTGCAAGCCAGTCGTCTGCGTCTGTGATTCTAGTCTATTGTCATGACTACCGCAGCTATGAATGATGTCATCAATTCCTCTGTTTTATGAAGCAACATTAATTTTTAGCCTAATTTGACATCAAACTGCATACCTCATTCGCAATGTAAGAACTGAATATCTAGAAAACCTTGAATCTTGGTCATAAGTTCAACAGCCAATGAAAGTGGCATCGGACTGTTTAGCCTAGTGGTTAGAGCGTAGGTTCCTGGACTGCGTGGTTCTGAGTTCAAACCCAGCCTCTGCCTTTGAGTTAGGCTTGGCATTTTGTCTGAAATCATGACAGAAACGTTGATTTTTGAAGTCAACACTTGTCGTTGAATGTACTTTTGTGACTCTTGTGAAAGCGTTTTATTGCAAGCCAGTCGTCTGCGTCTGTGATTCTAGTCTATTGTCATGACTACCGCAGCTATGAATGATGTCATCAATTCCTCTGTTTTATGAAGCAACATTAATTTTAGCCTAATTTTAGCCTAATTTGACATCAAACTGCATACCTCATTCGCAATGTAAGAACTGAATATCTAGAAAACCTTGAATCTTGGTCATAAGTTCAACAGCCAATGAAAGTGGCATCGGACTGTTTAGCCTAGTGGTTAGAGCGTAGGTTCCTGGACTGCGTGGTTCTGAGTTCAAACCCAGCCTCTGCCTTTGAGTTAGGCTTGGCATTTTGTCTGAAATCATGACAGAAACGTTGATTTTGAAGTCAACACTTAGTTTTTTAATACTTATAATGTCGTTGAATGTACTTTTGTGACTCTTGTGAAAGCGTTTTATTGCAAGCCAGTCGTCTGCGTCTGTGATTCTAGTCTATTGTCATGACTACCGCAGCTATGAATGATGTCATCAATTCCTCTGTTTTATGAAGCAACATTAATTTTTAGCCTAATTTGACATCAAACTGCATACCTCATTCGCAATGTAAGAACTGAATATCTAGAAAACCTTGAATCTTGGTCATAAGTTCAACAGCCAATGAAAGTGGCATCGGACTGTTTAGCCTAGTGGTTAGAGCGTAGGTTCCTGGACTGCGTGGTTCTGAGTTCAAACCCAGCCTCTGCCTTTGAGTTAGGCTTGGCATTTTGTCTGAAATCATGACAGAAACGTTGATTTTTGAAGTCAACACTTAGTTTTTTAACCCTCATGCTGCCGAAGAACTTGCGCGCACACCGCCGACCCATAAGGGGCCCTGGAGACCCAAACCCGGGCCACGCTCACCACAGCGCTGTTTTGTTTTTTTTTTTTTTGCGCCTGGGGGGGTCCGCGCACGCGCCGTAAGATACGGACGGTACAGAGACGCGCGCGACACCTCCCCCGACAGAGCGAACGGAAGACGCGGGCGAAGCAAAGGTGCGCCTAGGGGCGCCGGGGTCCAGCCGTCGTCTCCCTCATCCTCATCCTCGTCTTCCTCTAGGAGCGCGCCGGGTGCGCGCGAGCGGGGCGGGGCGGGGGTCTATCGCACGCCTCGGAAGCGCCAGAGACCCAGCCCCGGTCCGAGTCAGAGAGAAAAAGAAAAAAAAAAAAAAAAACAGGCCGGGCGCGACAGACCGAACGGAAGACGCGGGCGAAGCAAAGGGGCGCAGGGGTCCGCGGACCCCGGCAGGGCGGCGGGTGCGCGCGAGGGGGGGGGGGGGCTGGGGGCGGGGGTCTATCGCACGCCTCAGAAGCGCCAGAGATGCAGTTCCGGTCCGAGTCAGAGAGGAGAAAAAAAAAAAAAACAGGCCGCGCACGCGCGCGCGACAGACAAACTAAAGACGCGGGCGAAGCAAAGGGGCGGCTCGAGGCGCCGGTCACCGTCGCTCGTCGTCGTCGTCCTCGTCTTCCTTAGGAGCGCGCCAGGGTCGCGCCAATTAGGCGGCGGCGGAGGCGAATGAGGAGGTTGAGGAGGAGGAGGAGGAGGAGGAGGCGGCGCCGCAGTGAGGCACGGCGCAACTCCCGCAGACGTATTTACCGCAGGCGGCGCACGCGATCCGCGTCTTGCGATCTTTTTTAGCCGGACACGACTGACACCTCTTCGCGGTTTTCTTCTCCTCCTCCTCCTCCTCCGCGGTCCTCCTCGTCCTCCTCCTCCTCGCCTTCCTCCCGCGCCGCCGCCGCCGCCGCCGCGGCCGCCGCGACCGACCTGGCGAAACGCGCCGACGCTTCCGAGCGAGCGGGACGTTCCCGCCTGAGGACGAGGGGGCTCACCAGGGCTTTGCCCAGCCGCTCGAGGAACAGCCTCCTCCTGTTTTCCTGCTCGCCATCCAACCCGGGGAGAGCTCGCGCCAAAGCACGAAGGCGTTGTAGCAGGACACGTCGATCATGCCCTGGAAGAGGGCCAGCGGCCACCTGCGGGTCATCCTCCTGCAGCTGTAGGCGGCCACCGCCTTGTCGAGGTTGTCCACGCCGCCCTTGCGCGCGTTGTAGTCGAGCACGACTCGCGGTTTCCCGTCGGGGCGCGACGCGTCCACCTCCGGCTCCACGTGAGCCGTGCTCAGGAGCAGCACGTTCTTGCCCCTCTTGGCCAGGTACGAGACGGCCGTGGCCTCCGGCGTGAAGGCGAAGGCCGAGGAGAAGAGGGGGCGGCGCGAGACGTCCAGGAGCCGCTCCGGGAGCTCGGTCCTGTTCCTGCGCGCGGTGCCCACCAGCGTCACGCCCCGCTCGCTCAGCAGGCGCGCTGCCAGCTCGTGCGAGGTGAAAAAGTTGTCGCAGGTCACGTTGCTGCCCCGCGCCAGGCCCGGGTCAGGTCCATGACGACGCGTGTCGCCAGGTTTCTCTCGCGCCCGCCTCCGTCCGGCCTGCCGGTGTACACCTGCATGCTCCAGGCGTAGCTGGACGCCGAGTCGCAGGCGGCCCACACTTTGATGCCGTAGCGCGCCGGCTTGCCGGGCATGTACTGCCTGAAGGGGCACCGTCCCCTGAACCGGATCAGCTGCTCGTCCACCGTGACGTGCCGCCCGGGGACGTACAGGAGCGGGAGCCGGACGCCCAGGCGTCCCACACGGCCCTGGCGGGCGCCATCTTGTCCCCCGTCGCGGCGCGCCTCTCCGCCCTCGTCGCCCTGTCGTCGAACCTGACCAGGCCCGAGAGCAGGTAGAACCTCTTCAGCGGCATCGTGGCGCGGAACACCGCGCGGCCGTGCTCCGCGTCCCACAGGCTCGCAGCGGCCTCGCCCCGGGACCTGAAGACGCCCGCGAGGATCAGGAGCCCCACGTAGGCCCGCAGGTCCGTCTCGTCCGCGTTCCGCCACGCCGCGCCGAACCTGCGCCGCGCCTCCCTGTTGGTCTCCTCCAGGATCGTCCGCTCCACCTCCGGGGCGAGGAAAGCCAGGAAGGCTGAGAGCGGATCCCTCGCCAGGGCCCTGGCCAGGTCGGTGGGTCCCGGCGGGGGCGTCGTCGTCTCGGGTTCGGCGGCGGCGGCGGCCGCCGCGTTCCCGTGCCTGACGTACGGCGCGGAAGACCACCTGATCTTCCCGTCTCGGGAGAGGAAGAAAGTCTCCTCTTCTCCGCGCCGCGGCCGACCTCCTCCTCCTCCTCCTCCTCCGTCTTCTTCTTCTTCTTCTTCTTCCTCTTCGTCTTCTCTAGGTCTTCTTCGTCTCCCTCTTCCTCTTCTTCTTCCTCCTCTTCTTCTCGCTCTGCCGTTTCGATTAGGCAGCGTGGGGCATCCCCTCCTCCTCTTCTCGGTCCTCGTTCTCCAGGTCTTCTTCTTCTTCTTCTTCTTCTTCTTCTTCTTCTTCCTCCTCTTCTTCCTCCTCTTCTTCCTCTCGTTCCCCTTCGTCTCCTTGCGCCGTTTCGGCGAAGCGGCGCTCCTCTTCCGAGTCCTCGTCGCGGCCCCGGCCCTCTCCCGTTTCCGTCTCCCCGTCGTACTCTTCCCGGTTCTCCCTCGCCCGCGGCTCGGGCGTTCCGCTCCTTCTTCTTCTTCTTCTTCGGTCGCTGACCGAGGGGCGAGGCGACGCGGGCGAGGGCGAGGGCGCGGGGGAACGCGCGTTCCGCTCTCCGCGCCACGGGTGGTTCCTCAGGACGTACTTGCCTCTCGTCTGCGTCGATCCGGCCCCGGGGCGCTCGCTCGTCCGTCGCCCGACGACGCGGGGGCTCTCCTCATCCTCGTTGTCCTTTTTTTTTTTTTTTTTTTTAAATTTATTTATTTATTTATTTTTTTTATTAATATTGTTTTTGCGATAACACAAAATACGGGAATATATATATATCAAAAACAGTGTTAATAGTAACGCACGGAGCCCGATGACGTGTTTCCGGTAAAATGTAAGGAAACCGAAGTACTTCCGGTTACGGCGGGCGCTGGTGGTTTCAGCCAGGTTTTGACTTACTCTTCCTTTAGTTGCGTTTTATTTATCTCTCTAATAGTGTGTATTTTTTATGATTGCGTGTATACATTGTGACATCGGAAAAAAAAAAAAAAAAAGAGTAAAGCTGACTCACATGAATATCCATTATAAGTGTCAACTTCTCATTTGCAACCATTACAGAGCATAACGTCCAATAAGAGTCATTTCATGCCAGCAGGTTTCACTTACGGCCATACTAGCTGGACAACGCCTGTTCTCGTCTGATCTCGGAAGCTAAGCAAGCTTGAGCCTGGTTAGTACCTGGATGGGAGACTGCTTGGGAATAGCAGGTGCTGTAAGCTTTTAAAGCACCATGCACATTATTAGGGGGAAAGTGCAAAATCAAAGTTGTATATTTGGATTTTTTTACATATTTAGACTGATTCCACCATCCCAATGCTAAAACCATCGTCCATCCTCTCCAAAAAAAAAATAATAAATAATCAGAAAAATAATTTTTTTTTTTTTACATATTTAGACTGATTCTGCCATCCCAATGCTAACGCTGAATTTATACTGAGTGCGAGGCGAGTTCGGTGCAGGTTCGGGGCGGTTTTACTGCGACATGTATGTTATACTGACTGCGGTCTCTGATGCTGTGCGGGTGCGACAGACAGCAGGAAGTGCATGGAGACTGCGCTCGCGATATAACAAGTTCACATGGGTTCACGCTTCTTTCAAAAGTTCTCGCGATAAATTAGCATTGGTTGCTTGTAAACAAAGGATTGTTTCACCGTACGCGGAGTTTCACAGCACTTTCGAAGACCCTGATTTCATTTCTTCTTTCAAAAATGGGTAAGTACGATGTATGTTAAAAAAATGACTATATATTAATGTTTATTCTGATTCGTTCATGTTTTACGTCACTTAGCGATGTATTTAAACCTGTCTCAATTGCGTTAAAGAACGTAGTGTTTGGCATAACATCTGTAGTATGTATTCACAAGCTAAAACGTTGTCTTTGTTTGTTCAGTTCGTATTAACAAGAGAAAGGCGTTTGCTGCTGCAGTTCTACTCGCAATGCAGCAGCAGAGGAGAGGTCGTCAACAAAGGAGACGGTATTGGGTCACCCTATCAATAAACAGCGACAAGAACAGGGAGTCTTTCACAATCTTGTGGCTGAACTCCAACTGGATCAACCAACGCCACCACAATTATTTCCGAATGAGTGCTCAGCAGTTGGACCACGTTCTCTCCATCATTGGCCTGAATAACAACACAATCCACAAACTACAGAGCTGCTATTGAGCCCAAACAACGCCTGGCTGTGGCAATAAGGTAAGAAATCAACCAGAAGTAAAATTTGTGTTTTGTTTTTTTTAGAACCTTTAATTCACAACAAAAAATATATCAAACCACAATAATATAATATACTCGAATTTTCTGTAATAAATATTAAAATATATTAGAATAAAAAATAGCTTTTTCACACAGCACACATTAAAAAACGTAAAAAACAACCCCAAAATATAAAATAATAATAATACAAAAGACAACTCAAAACTTCTCCCACTCAGTGTCTTCACTTTGCAGCATCTGAGTAAATTCGCCAATTGGTGTTTGCAGTCTTGGCTGGGGTTGTATGGGTCGTATAACTCCATGTTGGTGAGGGGTTGGTCTGGAGGTAGTAGGCAGAGGTAGTGTTTGTTGCTGTGGGGATAGGATCTCCAACTTGAGGAAGCTGCTGCTGCCTGTGTCTCCTCATCATTAATTTGATATATTGTTTTTAATATATCAAACTTGGCTCTCCATCGCCCAGATTCGCTCAGCCGCAGCAGCATCGGAACTAAGCTCAAAGAGAAATGATAAAGTTCATCCTCGTCTGTGTTTGGGACAGGTGCTTTAGAGGGAGGTCTGCCAAACATTAAGGAGCCTGTCTTGAAAGTCTCCCCCCTGTGCTGTACCTTGCACGCTTCTCCTCCTTCTTGTGTCCTGCTGTGACCTTGAGGTCGTCTCCCTTGGGCTCTGGGTTGGGTGGTACTGACGACGTAGATAGTGTTGGTGACACAGAGCGGTCCAGGGATGTACAGGACTGTCCTTGGTTCTTTCCCTGAAGCACTTGCTGTAGCAGCAGGATGCAGTTGCTTTTGGAGCTATGTAGTGACAATGTAAAAAGGCGGTGTAATAATACAACATAATACACAAGCATACAGATATATTATTATATATTCTACTTACGTCCTTGGCTGTACATAGGGGAGAAGGAAGGACATTATACCACTGTACTTCCATTCTTTCTGGAGTGCCACCAGCTGAGCCACTAGGAAGAGAGGTCTTTTTTTTGTTTTTAACAAAAGTGTCCCGAAGGAGCCTCCATCTTTGCTTGCACTCTGTCACTGTAATAACAAAACAGAATCATTTAAATAAGATGTTAACAAAACATTTTTTCATGTGTCCACAGATACTTGCATCTGGTGACTCGCTCATCAGCCTGGCCTATAGCTATCGGCTAGGCCACACAACAGTGGCACAATCTGGCACATGGTTTTTGCTGCAATAGAGAAGTTGATGATGGAGGAGTTCCTTCCCCGCCCAACACAAAATAAGTGGACTGCTGTTGCGAGTAACTTTTGGGAAAGATGGAATTTTCCCCACTGCCTGGGAGCCATCGATGGGAAGAAGATTCACATACAGGCACCAGCTAATTCTGGATCTCAATTTTTTGACTACAAGCAACACTTCTCTATTGTTCTCATGGCTTTGGTGGACGCAGACAGCAGATTTATTGTCGTTCAAGTGGGTGACTATGGGAGGAGCAGCGATGGAGGTGTTTTTGCAGGATCTGATCTGGGAAAAGGGATGGAAATGGAACCCTTGAAGTGCCACCCAATGAACTTCTGCCTGATGCTCCTAACCTGGGCCCACTTCCCTATGTCATGGTGGGGGATGTTGCATTTCCTTTAAGACCTATCTGCTGAGGCCTTTCCTGTTCAAGAGCTCAATCATGACCAAAGAATATTCAACTACCAGAATGTCACGAGCACGCTGGTAGTTGAATGTGCCTTTGGTCTCCTGGCTGCAAGATGGAGGATTTTTCGCAGAAACATAGACCTGAAGCCCAAGCATGTGGACTCACTGATCTTTGCTGCTGCATTTTGCATAACTTTTTGCATAACAGAGTGGAGAATCAGAATCTACTGGATGAGGGCAGAGGAGGGCACCGATTCGAACAGGCTAGGAACATTGGAGGACACAGGGCAACAGGCCAAGCCTATGAGTACAGAAATAAGTTTGTGCTTATTTCAACAGCCCTGCTGGTAGAGTACCCTGGCAAGAGGGTATGATCTAAGTTGTTGTTACCGAAGTTGTGCTTGTTTTGTACTTTATTTTGTCATTTTATTCAATTTGATGTGCTTTCACTACAAATAAATATCATTGTTAAAGTATGCTGTCTGTTGATATTCTTTGGAGCAGAGTTGCTGTTCTCCTGCCCACCACATTAGCATTAATTAAGATGTACCAACAACAACCTCAAATAGTGTATTAACTTGCTATTGTAGCATAAAAATGTTAAGTAGAAAGTTCAATAAAAGGTAACTTTATAAGATTATTAACACGTTTTGCCTTTATTTTGTAA
>JBBPFD010000535.1:0-14295 GCA_038363315.1 Mugilogobius chulae
TCGGGTCGTTTGGATCCAGTTCAGCACAGGTTTTCCATGTGAAGGATCGGCAAGACCAGGAACTATAACCGGACTCTTCTGGAGCGAGTCTTTCCGAGAAACCAACCCCTGTCGGGCCCCATCCACACCAGGTACGCTCAGTCCCAGTGACGCTTAGAGCCTTCTTCTTGACGTAGAACCTTCTTCTTGGACCGTTAGACCTTCGTCCTTGACCTAGACCTTCCTTCTTTGGCCTTAGAACCTTCTCCTTGACTTTAGACCTTCTTCTTTGGACCTTAGACCTTCTTCTTGAACGCTTAGACCTTCTACTTGGACGCTTCCTTCTTGGACCTTAGACCTTGCTTCTTGGACTTAGACGCCTTCTTTTGGACTTAAGATACCTTCTTCTGGACCTAAGACTTCTTCTTGGACCTTAGACTTGCTTCTTGGACCTTTTAGACCTTTTCTTTGGACCTTAGAGCCTCCTTCTTGGACCTTAGACCTTCTTTTTTGACCTTAGACCTTCTTCTTGGGACCTTAGACGCTTCTCCTTGGACCTTAAGACCTTCTTTTAGGACCTTAGAAATTCTTTTTGGACCTTTAGCCTTTCTTCTTGGACCTTAGACCCTTCTTCTTGGACCTTAGACCTTCTTGCTTGGACCTTAGACCTTCTTTCTTGGACTCTTAGACCTCTTCTTGACCTTAGACTTCTTCTTGACGCTTAGACCGTTCTTCTTGGACGCTTAGACCTCCTCATATAGCCTTAGACCTTCTTCTTAGACCTTAGACTTCTTCTTGGACCTTGTCAGACCTTCTT
This sequence comes from Mugilogobius chulae, assembly GCA_038363315.1. NCBI lineage: Eukaryota > Metazoa > Chordata > Actinopteri > Gobiiformes > Gobiidae > Mugilogobius > Mugilogobius chulae. Next base: position 797 of record JBBPFD010000535.1, read on the forward strand.
CTTGACTTAGACCTTCTTCTTTGGACTTTAAGACCTTCCTCGCTTGGACCTCTAGACCTTCTCTTGGACCGCGTTAGACCTTCTCCTTGGACCTTAGACCTTCTTCTTCTTGGACCTTAGACCTTCTTCTTTGACCTTAGACTTTTCTTCTTGACCTTAAGAGCCTTCTCCTTGGACCTTAGACGCCTTACTTCTTGGACCTTCTCCTTGGACTTAGACCTTCTCCTTGGACTAGACGCTTCTTCTTGGACCTTGAAAGAAAAAAAAAAACCCTTCTTCCCCCCCCCCCCCCCTTGGAAAACCCCTTAAAGAAAAAAACCCCTTTTCCCTTCTGTGTTTTGGGGGGGTAACCCCCCCCCCCTTTAGAAACCTTCTCTTGGACCTTAAGACTTCTCCTTGGACCTTCAGACCCTTCTTCTTGGACCTTGGACCTTCTTCTTCCTTGACCTTCCGGACGACCTTCTTCTTAGACTTCTTCTTGGACCTTAGACCTTCTCTTGGACCTTAAACCTTCTTCTTGGACCTTAGACATTCTCTCTTCTCTGTTCCAGGCGCAGCTCTTCAGTTCGTCGTGACAGAGTTCTTCACAAACGTTTCTCGGCCTCAGGTCTTGGTTCTGGTCACCAGTGGAAGTTCCAGTCTCTCAGAGGTGTTGTCAGCCTCACAGGAGCTGAGGAGACGACGAGTTCGTTCTTACGCCGTCGGTGAGGCTCATGATCTGTAACTAAACTCTGACAGGTTCAAGCTCTGACAGGTTCAAGCTCCGACAGGTTCAAGATCCGACAGGTTCAAGCTCCGACAGGTTCAAGCTCCGACAGGTTCAAGCTCTTATTTCACTCAAACATACAAAAGGGTTTAGATAAAGGGTTATATTGTGGCGGACGAGGAAAAAGAGAACATTCCAACTTACAATATATACATACCAATATACCACGCCCCCCCCCCCCCCCCAAACACCCAGAAGGGCACCCAGTTTAGAAAGTACAACAACAAAATTAAAATTAAATGACAGCAGAGCACCCACAACAGGAGAACCGGGTACAGGCCGGTGACAACACGGGAACACAGTCCTGCGGGCAGTCCTCTCTAGAAAGTCTGTGTTCCAAAAGCCGCAGAGAAGTAAAACAAAACCAAAAGGAGGACCCAAAACAGGAGAAATGGGCACAGGCCAGTGAATCCAACACAGGGCGAACGCAGTCCTGCGGGTCTTCATCTCCAGAAAGTCTGTGCTCAGGCAGTGTGCTGGGACATCGATCGGAACGCAGCCCCACCAGTTGTAGTAGAAAGGACAAACACCCAGTGGCATGGCTGCCTAGATGCATGAAGACAGTCCGGGTGGAGAGCAGGTGCGGGGCCGGGGTCAATCAAGGCTACGCGGGCTGGCTGGATGGCGCCAAAAACAGGGCAGAGGGGCTGGCATATGAGCGATCAAGGAGAAGTCAGAAGCTTGAGAATGTAACACCCACCATGTAGAGGAAAACTACGCAGAAATGTTGCATCTCTGTGGGCAGGTTAAACCAGAGCAGGAGGCAGCACATGGGCGTCGTCCCCTGCATCGTTGAAAAAAAAAAAACACCTCGCGGCCAGCACCATCTTTCCTGTCGCTTCCAGCATGGAGGCCGCCGCGTCTTCCGCGTGGTCTGGGGAAAGCAGAGGTAAAAGCGCCTGTCGTCGTCTCAGTGCACCGTAGAGCCGCCGTGTCGTGTCCCTGGAAGAATCCCAGTTGAGGCCGGTGCGAATTGCGCGTAGTCGGACCGAGGAGGGAGCCAGGGCGGAGCCGAACATCATTGAACCGGGGGAGCGCCAAAATCCAGGCCTGAGCGAGGCTCGCGAGACGACGAGACAGAAGGCCGGAGCATTGCGAAGGCGGAGAGCTCACACCTACGCTCGAACAGGCATGTTCGTTCACGGGGTCACCAATGTGGCGGACGAGGAAAAAGAGGGAGGCACTCAGTAGATTTGAAGAGTGGCTTTATTCCACGTCGCCATCATAAAGAAGTAAATGCAGTTCAGAGAGTCTGAGCTAGAACATTCCAACTTGCAATATATACATACCATTATACCACGCCCCCAAAACCACGGAAGCCCGAATGGGTTGTTCGAATGTCATAACCAAGGTGCACCACAATATATATATATATATATATATATATATATATATATATATATATATTTGTTCTGCTTTATCGATTGATAATATTTGTGCTTTCATGATGTATTTTGACTGGGCCAGGGGTTTGTATAAAAGGGTGTTTTCATTGTTGTGTGGGACCCAGTCATGGACAGAGGGACTCTGAGGGAGAGCGCAGGTTTGATCTTTGTGCACATGGGCAATACATCTTACTCTTTTAATCAGACAAACATCTTCCAGTGTTTCTTTACTTTTTGCTAAGGTAATACAGAAAATCCACAACACGGGGAAAGAGTTAAAATGGTGTCTTGCAGTAAAACCTTTGCTCCACAGGGTTCAGAGGAGCTGATCGGTCTGAACTGAGGATGATCTCGTCTCATCCGTCTCACGTTTTCTACGTCCCTTCATCTGAATCTCTCCAAACCATCAGAGACCCACTGCTCACGGCCTTGTGCTCCAGCTCAGGTACAGCTCACACTCTGCCCTGGTTCAGCCCTGGTTCAGACCTGGTTCAGACCTGGTTCAGACCCAGTTCAGACCTGGTTCAGACCTGGTTCTTGTGTCCCTCAGACTCCGGGTGTAACTCCACGTCTCAGGCAGATCTGGTTTTTCTGGTGGATGGATCCTGGAGCATTGGACGAATCAACTTTAAAATCATAAGGAGTTTCATCTCTGGAGTCATCAGTGGCTTCGACGTGGGACCAGAGCGAGTCCAGATCGGTGAGACTTAGTCCGGGTTTAGTCCGTGTATTTAGGTCTCACAGGACTGTTGTGTTCTGGTTCAGGTCTGGTCCAGTTCAGTGGAGATCCAAGGCTCGAGTGGAACCTGAACTCTCACCTCAACAAGACGTCAGTGATGCAGGCCGTGGACAACCTGCCGTACAAGGGAGGGAACACTTTAACAGGTACAGACTCAACGCTGACTCAACACAGACTCAACACAGACCCACAGACTCAACACAGACTCAACACAGACTCAACACAAACCCACAGACTCAACACAGACTCAACACAGACTCAACACAGACCCACAGACTCAACACAAACACAGACTGAACACAGACTCATCACAAACACGGTCTGAACGAGGTTTCTACTGATCCAGGCTTGGCTCTGAACTTCCTGCTGGAGAACAGCTTCTGTCCAAACGTGGGTCTTAGGCCAAACTCTCAGAGAATCGCCGTTTTAATCAATGATGGAGGGTCCCTAGACCATGTCCAAGTCCACGCCCAGAATATGAGAGACAGCGGCATTGAGCTGTATGCAATCGGTCAGTCCAGAGTCCTGTTTTAGTCCTGCTTTAGTCCTGCTTTAGTCCTGCTTTTAGTCCTGTTTTAGTCCTGCTTTAGTCCTGTTTTAGTCCTGTTTTAGTCCTGTTTTAGTCCTGCTTTAGTCCAGCTTTAGTCCTGTTTTAGTCCTGGTTTAGTCCTGTTTTAGTCCTGGTTTAGTCCTGCTTTAGTCCTGCTTTAGTCCTGGTTTAGTCCTGTTTTAGTCCTGCTTTAGTCCTGCTTTAGTCCTGCTTTAGTCCTGGTTTAGTCCTGGTTTAGTCCTGCTTTAGTCCTGTTTTAGTTCTGTTTTAGTCCTGCTTTAGTCCTGCTTTAGTCCTGCTTTAGTCCTGTTTAGTCCTGCTTTAGTCCTGTTTTAGTCCTGTTTTAGTCCTGTTTTAGTCCTGCTTTAGTCCAGCTTTAGTCCTGTTTTAGTCCTGGTTTAGTCCTGTTTTAGTCCTGGTTTAGTCCTGTTTTAGTCCTGCTTTAGTCCTGCTTTAGTCCTGCTTTAGTCCTGGTTTAGTCCTGGTTTAGTCCTGCTTTAGTCCTGTTTTAGTTCTGTTTTAGTCCTGCTTTAGTCCTGCTTTAGTCTGCTTTAGTCCAGCTTTAGTCCTGTTTTAGTTCTGCTTTAGTCCTGCTTTAGTCCTGGTTTAGTCCTGCTTTAGTCCTGTTTTAGTCCTGCTTTAGTCCTGCTTTAGTCCTGCTTTAGTCCAGCTTTAGTCCTGCTTTAGTCCTGCTTTAGTCCTGGTTTAGTCCTGTTTTAGTCCTGTTTTAGTCCTGCTTCAGTCCAGGTGTTTGTTGCAGTGTGAAGAGTGCGGAGGAGGAGGAGCTTCGTTCCATCGCGTCAGACCCTGATCACAGTCACATGTTCATGGTGAAGGATTTCATGTTCCTCCAGGACATCCAGAACGACCTCATAACTAATCTGTGCCACAGCGTCAACGGCCTTGGCCTGGGACGCCCAGGAGCCTCAGGTCCAACAGGTGAGAAGAAGCTCAGAGTGTTTCCATAGAGCGGAGGTTAAAGCCTTTTGTACAGCTCTCCACCTGCACTGTAAACAGTGTTGGTGAAGCACTGCTTCCCTCTCCTGAGGCGTCGGACGGTTTGTCAGAATTTCTTTGAGGCCGACTGATAGTCCTCCTCCATGGCCTCCCCAAACCTCTCCCAGTCCCGAGTTTTTGCCTCTGCGACCGCACGAGCTGCGGTACGCTTGGCCTGCAGGTACCTGTCACTGCCTCAGGAGTACTACAAGCCCACAAGGCTTTGTAGCACTCCTTCTTCAGCCTGACGGCATCTCTTACTTCTGTCCACCACTGGGTTCGGGGATTGCCGCCACGACAGGCACCTGAGACCTTGCGACCACAGCTCTGAGCGGCCGCATTGACAATGGAGGCTGAGAACATGGTCCACTCAGACTCAATGTCCCCAGTCTCCCCGGGAGCTGGGAGAAGCTCTCCCGGAGGTGTGAGTTGAATACCCCTCTGACAGAGGACTCCGCAAGACGTTCCCAACAGACCCTCATGATACGTTTGGGTCTGCCAAGTCTGTCCGGCTTCCTCCTCTGCAGAGGATCCAACTCACCACCAGGAGGTGCTCTACAGCTCCGCCCCTCTCTTATTCCGAGTGTCCAAAACACGCGGCCGAAGGTCAGATGACACGACCTAGGCCTGGATGTCCTGGGCCGGAGGTCGATGACAGAGAGAGTGACTGAGAGTGTTTCACTGGCGTTTCATTGTTCACTTTTATAATCGCGCACATGAAATAAAACTTCTTTTATAAAAGTCAAACAACAACAACAATGCTGATTAAAAGCAGGTTTCTAAAGCAGCTGTTCCACTCCCACAGCAGAGTAAAAGTCTTGTTTTAAAGTCTAGTAAAGGTGCTTCTCACAGCGTTTAAGGAGCAGGAGTGTTGGAGACGACACAGTGTGGAAAGAGAGTTTACATTTCTGTTTCTTCTTTATTTGACGTTTGAAAAGTCGTCACAGATGCTTCTGTTGTAAAGATGGTGAACAGGAAACATTGGTCCTGTCGTGTGCAGTCAGCTTTAGTCTAAACACAGTTTTCTCACAGTCGGACCAAACGCCGGCTTCAGACTGATTCTTCATGACTGAGCAGACTGTGACTTTACTCTGGTGAGTTTTACATCTGAAAACTTTGTGTCTCTCTCCACAGACGCTCTGGCTGCTCCGGTCATCTCTCTCTCCTCCTCATCCTCCTCACCCTCCTCCTCTCCCTCGTCCTCTCCCTCCTCCTCTCCCTCCTCCTCCTCTCCCTCCTCCTCACCCTCCTCCTCCTCTCTCCCTCCTCTTCCTCCCACTCTCCCTCCTTCTCCTCCCCCTCCTCTCTCTCTCCCTCCTCCTCTTCCTCCCCTCTCTTTCCTCCTCCTCCTCTCCCTCCTCCTCCTCCTCTCCCCCCCGCTCCTCCTCCTCTCCCCCCCGCTCCTCCCCCTCCTCTCTCTCGTTCAAAGTCGAGTGGCGTGTGAACTTCTCCCTCTCCTGCTCAGTGGGGACACATTTCCTGGACGGACACTTCCTGCTGGTGTCGCCCACAGGAAACCACACGCTCCCATCTGTCAATCACTCGGCTCACTTCCTGTTCCCGGCCTTCAGCCCCGCCCACTCTGGGTTGTACACCTGTTTTTACCTGCTCCACCTGAAGTGTAGAAACCACACCCTCCAAAGCCCGCCCTCCTCCTCAGACTCGGAGGTAAGTCTGAACGCCAGGTCTCTGGGTTCAGGTCTTTGGGTTCAGGTCTCTGGGTTCAGGTCTTTGGGTTCAGGTCTCTGGGTTCAGGTCTCTGGGTTCAGGTCTCTGGGTTCAGGTCTCTGGGTTCAGGTCTTTGGGTTCAGGTTCAGGTCTTTAGGTTCAGGTCTTTAGGTTCAGGTCTTTAGGTTCAGGTCTTTAGGTTCAGGTCTTTAGGTTCAGGTCTTTAGATTCAGGTCTTTGGGTTCAGGTCTTTAGGTTCAGGTCTTTAGGTTCAGGTCTTTAGATTCAGGTCTTTAGGTTCAGGTCTTTAGGTTCAGGTCTTTGGGTTCAGGTTCAGGTCTTTGGGTTCAGGTCTTTAGGTTCAGGTCTTTAGGTTCAGGTCTTTAGGTTCAGGTCTTTAGGTTCAGGTCTTTAGGTTCAGGTCTTTAGATTCAGGTCTTTAGGTTCAGGTCTTTAGGTTCAGGTCTTTGGGTTCAGGTTCAGGTCTTTGGGTTCAGGTCTTTAGGTTCAGGTCTTTAGGTTCAGGTCTTTAGATAAGATAAGATAAACTTTATTGTCCCCAAAGGGGAAATTTGTTGTGGGCTATTGCGCCCGCTGCATATAAAGGACATACAATACATTGATACGACTCATTTCACACTGGACAGAAAATGCTCTAGTGCTTCAGTAAGTTCATCTCATCTGGTTCAGGTCTTTGGGTTCAGGTCTTTGGTTTCAGGGCTTTAGGTTCAGGTCTTTAGGTTCAGGTCTTTAGGTTCAGGTCTTTAGGTTCAGGTCTTTAGGTTCAGGTCTTTAGGTTCAGGTCTTTAGGTTCAGGTCTTTAGGTTCAGGTCTTTGGGTTCAGGTCTTTAGGTTCAGGTCTTTAGGTTCAGGTCTTTAGATTCAGGTCTTTGGGTTCAGGTCTTTAGGTTCAGGTCTTTAGGTTCAGGTCTTTAGATTCAGGTCTTTAGGTTCAGGTCTTTAGGTTCAGGTCTTTGGGTTCAGGTTCAGGTCTTTGGGTTCAGGTCTTTAGGTTCAGGTCTTTAGGTTCAGGTCTTTAGGTTCAGGTCTTTAGGTTCAGGTCTTTAGGTTCAGGTCTTTAGATTCAGGTCTTTAGTTCAGGTCTTTAGGTTCAGGTCTTTGGGTTCAGGTTCAGGTCTTTGGGTTCAGGTCTTTAGGTTCAGGTCTTTAGGTTCAGGTCTTTAGATAAGATAAGATAAACTTTATTGTCCCCAAAGGGGAAATTTGTTGTGGGCTATTGCGCCCGCTGCATATAAAGGACATACAATACATTGATACGACTCATTTCACACTGGACAGAAATGCTCTAGTGCTTCAGTAAGTTCATCTCATCTGGTTCAGGTCTTTGGGTTCAGGTCTTTGGTTTCAGGGCTTTAGGTTCAGGTCTTTAGGTTCAGGTCTTTAGGTTCAGGTCTTTAGGTTCAGGTCTTTAGGTTCAGGTCTTTAGATTCAGGTCTTTAGGTTCAGGTCTTTAGGTTCAGGTCTTTGGTTTCAGGGCTTTAGGTTCAGGTCTTTAGGTTCAGGTCTTTAGGTTCAGGTCTTTAGGTTCAGGTCTTTAGGTTCAGGTCTTTAGATTCAGGTCTTTAGGTTCAGGTCTTTAGGTTCAGGTCTTTGGGTTCAGGTTCAGGTCTTTGGGTTCAGGTCTTTAGGTTCAGGTCTTTAGGTTCAGGTCTTTAGGTTCAGGTCTTAGATAAGATAAGATAAACTTTATTGTCCCCAAAGGGGAAATTTGTTGTGGGCTATTGCGCCCGCTGCATATAAAGGACATACAATACATTGATACGACTCATTTCACACTGGACAGAAAATGCTCTAGTGCTTCAGTAAGTTCATCTCATCTGGTTCAGGTCTTTGGGTTCAGGTCTTTGGTTTCAGGGCTTTAGGTTCAGGTCTTTGGGTTCAGGTCTTAGAGTTCAGGGTTCAGGCCTCAGGGTTCAGGTTACCAGGAGAGTAAGTGTGTATTCGGACCTGAAAAGTGCAAAAGTCCGCTTGTTTGATCCGAATTCGATTGGGATTTGGAGGTGCGTTGGTAGTCTGGTTTGGAAGGATCCTCGTCTCTGCTCCATCACGGTAAGAAGCGTTACTGTTTGCTGTTATTGTGCAAACACACAAGGTTATGAATGAAAGAATGAAAGTGCCTTATTTGATAGAAACAAGCTCGAGAAAATGGTTACCTTTTCAGACAAATGTAGACAACAGAATAAACAGCGTAGGTGGGAAATTGTGCTGGAAAACACATCTACAGTGTGATCATCTGACAGATGCAACATTCACAAAGACAAAACTTGCTCTGTCCCTGGCTGTAGGACAGTCCTTCTCTCGTCTGTGCGTTGTGACGGTGGCTCGTCAAGTCCAAAAAAGAGCATGTGTTTCGTGTTTGTTTCGAATCGAGGCCGTTTGTATTCAGACCAGAAGTGATCTACCAGAATCCGTTTGTAATTGGCCTGAGACTGACCTGGAGAGGTGGTCTCTCTCGGGCCGATTGTTTGATTCGGATCAGAGTTCACTTGTCTTTATTCAGACCTGAAACAAAGTCCGGACTTTAGGGGGAAACGGATTCTGGACCATTTAAATCGGACCAAATTTTGTAGGTCTGAATACGCCCTCAGTTTGTTCTGTAAACTCAGGCGTGGGTCGTTCTTAAACCCAGACACGTGTCGAAGGGCCGGAGAGGGAACATTTCTGTCAAATCCAAACCGTTTAGTCTCATGTTTGGTCCTTTCTTTGTGATGTTTGATGAGAACAGAAGTGAAGACTCACACTCAAAACAGAAATATAAAGAGTAAATCTTAGTTACCTAATGTAACTGTAGTTCTATGAGTATGTGCGTAGCCCTCTACGGGCTTCGCTATTGGCTAACACTCGAGGCAGCGCCTCGCACCTGAAGATCAAACAATGTACCGCTCCAATCATGAGGACGTGGTTCCCCCACTGGCCGTATATAAGGCCCTGTCCACTATCGCTCGCCCTTCTTGAACTCTAGCACAGTGGAAGACATGCCTGCTGGGCCTGCAGGTAGAGGGCTACGCACATACTCATAGAACTACAGTTACATTAGGTAACTAAGATTTCTATGTCGTATGTGCTACGCCCTCTACGGGCTTCGCTATTGGCATACTCTACGCGAAGGCCGTAGGATCAATGTACTCCCAGCAGGCATACATGATTGGAGCGCACCCGCAAACCTACTTCGTACCAAGTACAGAGAGGCAGCGGGCGAGGTTGAAACCGGATGGAGAGAAGGCACATAGTCCTGCCCGGACCTGCCACAACCACCCGCATGAAAAAGAAACAAAGGTGATGAAAGGCCGCCTCTCCAAGAGCGCCAATCACCACAAGAAAGCATCCAGAAGGAGTGCTAATGCATTGATGAACTGGTCGCCTCTCCCAAGAGCACCAGGACACCACCACAAAAGTATCCAGAAGGAGTACGAACGAAGGTGAACAGGCCGCCTCTCCCAAGAGCGCCAAGAACACCCAGGCAAAAGCCTCCAGAAGAAGACGCTGAAACTGGAAGCAATGCGCAGGTCGCCTCTCCAAAAAGCGCCTGAGGCACATCGCCAACAAAGAGGAAAGTCCTTAGGCCGTCACCTCATGACGACTCATCCGGCCCGCGATAAAGACCAAATGAGTCACTGACCGCACTGTCACATCCAACAGATATGACTGCACAAACGTCGACAAGGAGGACCAGGAGTTTGCCAGACAGATCTCCTCTAGGGGCACCCTCTAAGAGTAGCTGAAAAGGTGGCCACACACCAGGTAAAACGAGCTCTGATGAGTGCAGGAGGGGAACGCCCCTCTGCCTCGTCAGTCATGTGACCCGCCTGGCACACCCAGTGGGCTAAGCGCTGCGAAGAGAGAGCAGTGCCTCGATCCTTCGCATCAAAACCCACAAATAACTGGTCAGAATACCTGAAGCCAGCCGTGCAGTGCAGGAAGCGGCGAAATGCCCTGACCGGACATGACAGGTGACACCCTTCACCCTCCGCTGACGCATGTGGGGGATGACAACGCTGTCCCAAGCGGATGACCCTGGACATCCTAGGCTGGAAAGCCTGGTTCGGCCATAATTCCACCAAGCCTCCATCACCGCTGAAGAACATGCAAGAAGGGTGGATGGAGTGGACGCATAATTCCCTTGCCCTCTTGGCAGAGGCGATCACCAAAAACGTCTTAAACGATAAGCAGCTGAGCTCAGCGCGATCCAGGGGCTCAAAAGGTGGACCCGAGAAGCCCTCTAACAGACCTGCAGTTCCCAAGGGGCGGCAGAGCTTCTGGGGGTGGGTTCGGACTGAGCGCACCCCGTAAGAAGCGCTTAACGAGAGGATGGTTATGGGCCAGGAAACCACCAAAAACCAATGCGGCCGAAAGCGATGGCCGCAGCAAAGACGCCCAAGGTCGAAGCCGATCGACCTTTGGCCAGGAGACCCTGACAAAAACCCAAGACCTCCTGAATAGTGCAGGAGAGGGGATCCACTGACCTCTCCGTGCACCATGTGGCAAACAACTGCCATCATAGCCTGTAGGCCCTAAACGTCGAAGGCGCACGGCCTCCTTGAATAGTCGAGACTACAGCAGAAGGGAGGCCTAAGCCTAACCACCTTCCTTCTCGGCTTCCAAACCAAGAGCCTGTGGCCTAGGATTGGACGTGAGTAAAGGGATCATTGGGCCTGAGTCAGCGTGTCTGGCGAGTCCGGGAGGGCCAAGGTCCCCCTGTGCCATGGACACCAAGTCCGGGTACCACCCGGCACTTGGACTGTTCGGGGCCATTTGTAGCCTGTCTCTCCTGACTCTGTGGAGCAGTGGAGGGAGGAGCCGGAGGGGAAATGCATAAAGAAGACCCCTCGGCCAAAGTCGGTGCGCCAACGCGTTGACGCCCAGAGGAGGCTCGTCCCCTGGTCTGAGTGAGAACTACAGGGGGCATAGAGTGCTTTCAGGTCGGCCACCGGGTGGCCGAGCTGTTGCCAAACCTGCGCCGCCACCCAAGGGGCTAGCTCTATTCGCCGCGGGCTGCTCCGCTCCTGGACATTCTGTCCGCGCCTACGTTGAGAATGCGGGGATGTGCCGGGCCCTCAAGGAAAGGAGGTGAGTGATGGCCCATAGAAAGATCTCAGGCCGCCCTCCTGTGGAGCGAGGGAGATCTGGTTCCCCCTTGTCTGTTCAGATAAGCCACCACAGTCGTGTTGTCTGATCGGACTAAGACGTGGTGTCACTCCAGTTCCGCTCTGAAGTGCAGGACGTGCAGGAACGTTCCTCACTGCCTCCATCTACAGGACATTGATGTGGCTGGGCGTCGGAGACCAGGTGCCGCCCGTCGAGCACTGGTCCAAGACCCCCCCCCAACCTAACAGGGAGGCATCTGTGAACAACTCCGTGTAATGGGGGACACAACCCAGCAGCACACCCTGGCTCAGAAGAACCGGGACGGTCCAGAACTGGATATCCTTCCGTGCGGGCATTGGGGGCCTCAGCCATGTCCTCCTGTCGTGCGCCGGGTGCAACCTGAGACGGGAGTACCACCGAGGCGTCTCATGGGCAGTAGGCCAGCTGTACCACTGGTTGGGCCACTGCCATCAATCCGAGAAGCGATTGAATCTGATGGGACCGGACTTGCGTCCTTCAAACACAGTCTGTTGACCACAAAGCCCAGCCTGAAGATGTAATCCAGCACCACCTCTGTGTGAGCCTGAGCCTCCTGATGGAGGAGGCCAGGATGAGCCAATGGCTGGTTCCAATACAACGCAGCAGGTCCAGCGCCGCCTCCACGCACTTTCTCCAAGTGCCAGCGAACAGCCAAACGGGAGTCAGCAATATTCCTGGCATCTCCTAGCCATGGAGAAGCGGTGGAACTTCAGAGCTCCGAAACAATGGAAACCTGGAAGCAAGCATCCATGAGGTTAACAGAGTCAGACAATCGCCCAGACTGACACACTTAACAGGTGTCGTGTGGTCAGCATGCGAAACGGCCTCTAGGCTATGCATCCGTGGAAACCAAGAAGTACGGGGAGCAGAAACCGTTCTATGTCGTCGGCCTTCCATGTAGATAAAGGCCAATAGCGAAGCCCGTAAAGGGCTATGCCACACTCATAGAACTACAGTTACGTAAGTAACTAAGATTTCTCTGCTCTCTCTGCCAGCACCTCCACTCCTGCGCCACGTAACAGAAGGAGGAGACGCGCAGATCCAAAAAGGGCCGTATGCCGCCGCACTTCTTGGCAACCAAGAAGTACGGGGAGTAGAAACCGTTCTATGTCGGCCTTCCATGTAGATAAAGGCCAGTAGCGAAGCCCGCAGAGGGCAACGCACACACTCATAGAACCACAGTTAGCAAGTAACTAAAATTTCTCTGCTCTCTCTGCCAGCACCTCCATTCCTGCGCCACGTAACAGGAAGGAGGAGACGCGCAGATCCAAAAAGGGTCGTATGCCGCCGCACTTCTTGGCAACCAAGAAGTACGGGGAGTAGAAACCGTTCTATGTCGGCCTTCCATGTAGATAGAGGCCAATAGCGAAGCCCGTAGAGGACTACGCACCAACTCATAGAACTACAGTTACGTAAGTAACTACATTTTCTCTCCTCTCTCTGCTAGCACCTCCAATCCTGCGCCACGTAACAGGAAGGAGGAGACACGCAGATCCAAAAAGGGCCGTATGCCGCCGCACTTCTTGGCAACCAAGAAGTACGGGGAGTAGGAACCGTTCTATGTCGGCCTTCCATGTAGATAAAGGCAAAAGCGAAGCCCGAGGAGGGCTATGCACATACTCATAGAACTGCAGTTACTTTCTCCGTTCTCTCTCCGCTTGCATATCGTAGCAGGAGGGACGGGAGCCAGAAGCTTGGGCCTGCCCACTATGTCCGTAGGGGGGGGGGGGGGGGGGGGGTGCTCGTAAGGGACGTACGAACGAGAACCGGTCATAACGTCGCACCCGCGCAGTCTGCGCCTCCCCTAGGGAATGAGGAGATAGACAAGCATTCCGCCGAGATGCTGTCAAGCTCCGGGCAGAGGCCGAGCGCTCACAGACTTGCCCCTGCCTCAATGCTGGAAGGGACGAGCAGGCGTCTGATGCCGCGGCGCTACACTAACCGTAAGAGGAGAGGATCTATGGACTGTAGACTCTCCTCCAAAGCACGAGGGGAAGCGCGTCGATGCGCGACCCCTACGAGCCTGCACTTGCCCCCTGCGTGCTGCGGGACAGCGCAAGAAGGCGTTTGGTGTAACTCCAACAGCAATGCCAGCTGGGGGACCGTCCGCAGCCAGGACAGGTGGAGCGCGCGTCCCCTGTCGCTGCGCAGCACTGACCAGGGAGGGAGCGGAGACGTGATGGGAGCTCCGCTGCTCGTGCATGTGTGACCCTGTGAGAGGGAGCGCATCAGAGCGCGCCCTAAACGGTC
>JBBPFD010000536.1:0-22500 GCA_038363315.1 Mugilogobius chulae
AAAAACATAAAAAAAACTTAAAAAACAACAAAGACCAAAAAAAACTAAAATAAAAAACTACAAAAAAAGCAAATTATAATATATAGTTTCACATTTAAGTCAAGTTTGACAGCATCCCTATACCGGAGCACTCATACGGAAGAAGGAAGGTGGTACGAAAACGCAGTCACCACAGCCTGAGTGATTGTGTTCTGGACAACAGTCATCGGTCCACGTACTAGCCAGGGAGATGTGTCTCTGTGATGGACTGTGCACCCACCAGTTGACCTTTTGGTTGACTCGGTCTAACCTTTTCTCCTAACTCGCCCGTCGCCTCCAGAGATGCATCTTTTCTGTGCAGTCCAGTCCGACCCGTGCATAAAAAACATCTTTATGCCCCAGCCTGGCCATAATTCTAACTTTAGCCAGGTAGCTTTAATGCCTAAACATAGCCGTGTTTATTTTGTTCACGGGAAGTCTCCCGGACGCTTTTTGTTTACCGGAAGACTCCGGAACCCTGTTAGCCTATCACAGTGGGGGGCGTGTTTCCCACTTCAGTATTTAAAGCCGAGCTGTGCTTTTCTCCCCAGTCTGTCAGAGAGCAAGATGAAGCTCAGAGCTCCTCTCATGTCCCGCCTGAAGAAGACAAAATACAGTCGAAACGTCGCGATAGGGCATGAGCATCAAAAGCCAAGTCGGCCAGATATTAAACAAAGTATTCATAAGCCTAAGACATGCAAGTGACATGCAGCTAAACAAAAGCCTAAGACGTGCAAGCAGCACGCAGCTACAAGAAGCAGAGAGATTGATAAGCAAGCTAAGAACAGTAATGAGCTCAACTTTTGAAAGCAAGAAGACAGACTTTAAGACAAACACAGTTACAAAAAAACAAATAAAAACTTAAAAAAACTAAAAGACAAAAAAAACTATAAAATAAAAAAACTACAAAAAAAGCAAACTTATAATATATAGTTTCACATTTTAAGTCAAGTTTGACAGCATCCCTATACCGGGAGCACTCATACGGAAGAAGGAAGGTGGTACGAAAACGCAGTCACCACAGCCTGAGTGATTGTGTTCTGGACAACAGTCATCGGTCCACGTACTAGCCAGGGAGATGTGTCTCTGTGATGGACTGTGCACCCACCAGTTGACCTTTTGGTTGACTCGGTCTAACCTTTTCTCCTAACTCGCCCGTCGCCTCCAGAGATGCATCTTTTCTGTGCAGTCCAGTCCGACCCGTGCATAAAAAACATCTTTATGCCCCAGCCTGGCCATAATTCTAACTTTAGCCAGGTAGCTTTAATGCCTAAACATAGCCGTGTTTATTTTGTTCACGGGAAGTCTCCCGGACGCTTTTTGTTTACCGGAAGACTCCGGAACCCTGTTAGCCTATCACAGTGGGGGGCGTGTTTCCCACTTCAGTATTTAAAGCCGAGCTGTGCTTTTCTCCCCAGTCTGTCAGAGAGCAAGATGAAGCTCAGAGCTCCTCTCATGTCCCGCCTGAAGAAGACAAAATACAGTCGAAACGTCGCGATAGGGCATGAGCATCAAAAGCCAAGTCGGCCAGATATTAAACAAAGTCATTCATAAGCCTAAGACATGCAAGTGACATGCAGCTAAACAAAAGCCTAAGACGTGCAAGCAGCACGCAGCTACAAGAAGCAGAGAGATTGATAAGCAAGCTAAGAACAGTAATGAGCTCAACTTTTGAAAGCAAGAAGACAGACTTTAAGACAAACACAGTTACAAAAAAACAAATAAAAACTTAAAAAAAACCTAAAAGACAAAAAAAACTATAAAATAAAAAAACTACAAAAAAAGCAAACTTATAATATATAGTTTCACATTTTAAGTCAAGTTTGACAGCATCCCTATACCGGGAGCACTCATACGGAAGAAGGAAGGTGGTACGAAAACGCAGTCACCACAGCCTGAGTGATTGTGTTCTGGACAACAGTCATCGGTCCACGTACTAGCCAGGGAGATGTGTCTCTGTGATGGACTGTGCACCCACCAGTTGACCTTTTGGTTGACTCGGTCTAACCTTTTCTCCTAACTCGCCCGTCGCCTCCAGAGATGCATCTTTTCTGTGCAGTCCAGTCCGACCCGTGCATAAAAAACATCTTTATGCCCCAGCCTGGCCATAATTCTAACTTTAGCCAGGTAGCTTTAATGCCTAAACATAGCCGTGTTTATTTTGTTCACGGGAAGTCTCCCGGACGCTTTTTGTTTACCGGAAGACTCCGGAACCCTGTTAGCCTATCACAGTGGGGGGCGTGTTTCCCACTTCAGTATTTAAAGCCGAGCTGTGCTTTTCTCCCCAGTCTGTCAGAGAGCAAGATGAAGCTCAGAGCTCCTCTCATGTCCCGCCTGAAGAAGACAAAATACAGTCGAAACGTCGCGATAGGGCATGAGCATCAAAAGCCAAGTCGGCCAGATATTAAACAAAGTCATTCATAAGCCTAAGACATGCAAGTGACATGCAGCTAAACAAAAGCCTAAGACGTGCAAGCAGCACGCAGCTACAAGAAGCAGAGAGATTGATAAGCAAGCTAAGAACAGTAATGAGCTCAACTTTTGAAAGCAAGAAGACAGACTTTAAGACAAACACAGTTACAAAAAACAAATAAAAACTTAAAAAAAACCTAAAAGACAAAAAAAACTATAAAATAAAAAAACTACAAAAAAAGCAAACTTATAATATATAGTTTCACATTTTAAGTCAAGTTTGACAGCATCCCTATACCGGGAGCACTCATACGGAAGAAGGAAGGTGGTACGAAAACGCAGTCACCACAGCCTGAGTGATTGTGTTCTGGACAACAGTCATCGGTCCACGTACTAGCCAGGGAGATGTGTCTCTGTGATGGACTGTGCACCCACCAGTTGACCTTTTGGTTGACTCGGTCTAACCTTTTCTCCTAACTCGCCCGTCGCCTCCAGAGATGCATCTTTTCTGTGCAGTCCAGTCCGACCCGTGCATAAAAAACATCTTTATGCCCCAGCCTGGCCATAATTCTAACTTTAGCCAGGTAGCTTTAATGCCTAAACATAGCCGTGTTTATTTTGTTCACGGGAAGTCTCCCGGACGCTTTTTGTTTACCGGAAGACTCCGGAACCCTGTTAGCCTATCACAGTGGGGGGCGTGTTTCCCACTTCAGTATTTAAAGCCGAGCTGTGCTTTTCTCCCCAGTCTGTCAGAGAGCAAGATGAAGCTCAGAGCTCCTCTCATGTCCCGCCTGAAGAAGACAAAATACAGTCGAAACGTCGCGATAGGGCATGAGCATCAAAAGCCAAGTCGGCCAGATATTAAACAAAGTCATTCATAAGCCTAAGACATGCAAGTGACATGCAGCTAAACAAAAGCCTAAGACGTGCAAGCAGCACGCAGCTACAAGAAGCAGAGAGATTGATAAGCAAGCTAAGAACAGTAATGAGCTCAACTTTTGAAAGCAAGAAGACAGACTTTAAGACAAACACAGTTACAAAAAAACAAATAAAAACTTAAAAAAAACCTAAAAGACAAAAAAAACTATAAAATAAAAAAACTACAAAAAAAGCAAACTTATAATATATAGTTTCACATTTTAAGTCAAGTTTGACAGCATCCCTATACCGGGAGCACTCATACGGAAGAAGGAAGGTGGTACGAAAACGCAGTCACCACAGCCTGAGTGATTGTGTTCTGGACAACAGTCATCGGTCCACGTACTAGCCAGGGAGATGTGTCTCTGTGATGGACTGTGCACCCACCAGTTGACCTTTTGGTTGACTCGGTCTAACCTTTTCTCCTAACCCTAACCCTAACCCTAACCCTACCCACACACAGGATTTTGTGGAGAAGGTGAAACACCTGCTTGTGGACGCGGATGACACCATAGTTTCATACGATGTGGTATCACTTTTCACTTGCATTCCTACAGAAGAAGCACTTGCAGCAGTCAGACGGAGACTACAAGAGGACAACACACTGCAAGAAAGGACCAAACTTACACCTTCCCACATCTGCAACTTGCTAGACATTTGTATGAACACCACCTACTTTAAATTCAGGGGAAATTTCTACAGACAGATTCACTGCTGTGCCATGGGCTCTCCGGTGTCCCCTATTGTAGCCAACCTCTACATGGAGGAGGTCGAGAAGAAAGCCCTGACCACTTTCCCAGGCAAACCACCCAGTCACTGGTTCAGATATGTGGACGACACCTTTGTGAAGATCAAAAAGCAAGATCTGGAAGCCTTCACATCACACATCAATGCGGTGGATTCCAACATCAAGTTCACCCGTGAAGACTCTAAGGACAACCAGTTGGCTTTTTTAGACTGCTCGGCAATCATAGGAGAGGACGGAAAACTGCAACTAGAAGTTTACAGGAAACCCACCCACACAGACCAATACCTTCTGTTTGACTCCAATCACCCACTGCAGCACAAACTAGGGGTCATTAGAACTTTACAACACAGGGCCGAGGAGGTACCCACAAGCTCTGAGGGTAAGAAGAAAGAGACACAGCATGTCCAGAAAGCTCTCTCAGCTTGTGGATATCCCAAGTGGGCTATGAACAGGGCAAAAAGGCCCAAGAAACAGGAGAAAAGGGAGACGGAAACGGAGAAGAGGAAAAATGGGGTTTCGATCCCTTATGTGTCAGGTCTGTCTGAGAAGTTACAGAGAATTTTCAGGCAACATGACATCCCTGTTTTCTTTAAACCGGTCAACACATTAAGACAAAAATTGGTTCATCCTAAAGACAAGATGCCTACAGAGAAACAGAGTAATGTAGTGTATTCTATTCGTTGCAGTGAAGAGAGCTGCAACGAACACTATATTGGGGAAACCAAACAGCCACTTCACAAAAGACTTTACCAACACAGAAGAGAAGCCACAAGTGGTCCCCAGTCAGCTGTACATCTGCATCTTAAAGCCACCAAGCATAAATTTGAGGACAGTGAGGTTAAAATTCTTAGCAGGGAGAAGGGATGGTTTGAAAGAGGTGTAAAAGAAGCCATCTTTGTGAAAAAAGAAAACCCATCACTAAACAGGAATGGAGGCTTAAGATACAACCTACCGGGTGTGTATAGTAGCATTCTTACCCCTTGGTCTAAAGGGAAAGAAATCTAGATAGAGCACAGTCTCCAGGACTTATGTCTACAACAAGATCACTCAGTATACTACTGTATCTTGTTCACAGGTAGCCAGGGCAATTTACCAGTGAATTAGTTAGGGGAGCTTGAAACAGTCTAGGCAGGCCCAGTCAGAACAAAGGAAAGGAAGCTGAGAACAATGAAGAGGAAGCAGAGAACAATGAAGAGGAAGCAGAGAACAATAGAACAATAGAAACAGGGAACAATGGATAGGAAGCTAGGGCTTACCAAACCAGTTTTAGGAACAGGGTTCAGGAACAAGTTTGGGTGGGTTTAGCCCCTCCTAGGGGGAGGGCTTATCTTAGTATATAAATACAGCCAGTCTCATTCTACTTCCATCAGATTGAAAATGACTTTCGGATGAGAGTCGAAACGTCTTGATCTTCGGAAACACTGTCCAGATGACTACTTTGAAGACTTCTACTATGGATCACTCCTGGATGAATGAGGGACTACACCGTCTCAAACTCAGGTAAGTTAATCACAGAATCATTCACAGAAGCATCTTTACTGAATACAAAAGCAGTACAACTGTGAGAGTCAACAGAAATCTGTATTTGTGGCTCAGCTGACACAACAGTAGCAGTTTGAACTGTAGCTATGACTCTCCTAGGTGTTAGCCACACATCTGTTTTACACACATTAGTAATGGGAATGAATGCTTTCCCCCTTTCTGCTTTCACTAAGGAGGGAGAGACCAACAGTCCTTCTGGAAGGTTGCCCTCCTCAGGACCCAGAGGTTCGACAAACAAGTCAATGGGTTGTTGTGTGTGTATTTGAGGACAGGTAACAGGCACATAGCATAGACTACCAGCAGGGACACAAAAAGGTTTCTTACCCTGCACTCTGATGGGATGAGGATCTGGGGAGTTGGCTATGGCCTCCATCATTTGGCAGTATCTGAGGACCCGCCTCCAACCCCGCGGAGCAGACTCAAGCTCTGGTGATTCCCACAGGTCAGGACCATATTTCTTACACAATTCAATATAAAGAGGGTTAAAAACATTCATTCCCAACACTCCTGGAACACTATTTTTTTTCTGCTTCATATAACTGTCTACTGGATCTTTGACAATCAATACTCCCTGTAGTGGCGCATAGGCTAACCCTAACCCGTGCCGAGTGAAAATTACTGAAGTGGAAAAAATTAAAACCAGGTAGGAGTTGAAGTTGAGTCGGATATGCCAATCCATTAATTTACCAGCGTGAAAATCAAAATAAACTTACATTCTTTGATGAAATTGAGACCAAAACCAACAGTGTTTTATCAGCACGGTCAAAACCGTTTTTCTCCCTAGCGCCACACCTGCACTGTGATTGGCGTTGCCCTTTAACCTCTTTGCCCAGAGGCCGCCCAGAGCGCCCTCTGGCGTAAATGGCTCTACCATACCGGCCCCTAATTGTCTATGGCCTGGACATAACAATTAAACTTAAGTAGAGCCTATAAACAAGACCTTTTTCACCAATAAACTGAAACATTTCATTTTAAATACACAAAAGAAAAATAAACATATCCAATCAAAAATACCCAAATACAATGTCAATTTTAATATCAATATTAATATATAAATTATATATAATATATTAATATATTCTCGCTTTCTGATTTTTCACATTTTGTGTCAATGGATTCCATTTTTTCTCCCAAACTTTGTCACCTTTTGATGGAAATCTTTTCTGCTGCACTTCTTTCCTTTTGAACTTGTTTTTGTTCATCTTGTGTGCTCTTAATTTTTGCAAACTTTCCTTTGACTGCCCTTTCAGTGTTTCACCTTGAAACGAGTTTGCTTTTGACGCACATGTCCCATTAACGACCCAACCCAGTACAGTCTTAACAGCAAAAGGACCATCATCTTGACTGCATACAACTTTTAATGGCTCGTGTAACTTTGAGGCATTCAGACCAATCAGTAGATCAACATTAGACTTCATTTCTGGAACTTCAACTTGATGTAGGTACGACCAATGGCTAGTGTCTGCTTTAGTGACAACATTCTCCTTAGTCACTGGCATAGTCTCTTGTGTGTACACATCTGGAATTTTGTAGAAAGTTGAATCATTCAAACTAGCAACAGAAAGATCATTAATAAGGTAAGTTGACTGTGTTTGTTTTGGTGCCATTGTTTGCAAACTAATCTTTACCTTTTGTCCTTTTAGATTTAGTCTTTGCATAAGAGACTGAGTACAAAAACTCGTTGTCGATCCATTGTCCAGAAAAGCATAAGTATGAACAATTTTGTTGGTTAAATTAGATTTGACTTTGACAGGAATGACTGAAAATTTTCCAGTGTCTCCGGCCCCGGTTTGGTCTTTGAGATTTTGAACTGTGGTAAATGTACTGTGGACGATTAAATCCTGTTCCTCAAAATCAGTATTCACAGATTTGTCAACTTTATCAACATGCAGTACAGTTGGATGATTGAGTTTGCACTTGTCACATTTCAAAGGTTTGTTGCATTGCTTACTGAAATGTCCATGATCAAGGCATTTGAAACAAAGTCTTTTTTCTTTAACAAAATACATCTTCTCATTATTTTGCTTTCTTCTAAACTCTGGACAATCACTGAGTGAATGGAACTGTAAGCAGAATACACATCTTGAATTATGTTCATTTGTATTGAAGACGTTAGTGGCAAAATTAAATTCATGTCTCATTCTTGGTTTTTGAGGTTCAGGTTTGAATGTCTGTGGACGTTCGACACTTTGGGTTTGAATGTCGCCAAAAATTGGATCCGAAATTATTTTGAGTTGACGTTCAACAAATGTCACAATATCATTAAAGTTCGGTCTGCGATTTAGAGTTTCTTGTATGTCACATGCAACAACTCTGAACTGTTCTTTCATTTTGTATGGTAACTTGGAAATTATGATTTTCATGTTTGATGTCATATTGAGTTCGCAGAGATTTGTTAAGTCCAACATGGCATTACTGCACCCACGAAGAAATAATGCATATTCTTGTAGAGAAGTCATGTGCTCCATCTTCATAGTTGGCCAACTGAGTACTTTTTGCATATATGCATGTGTGAGTCTTGTTTCATTTCCAATATTCTCTTGCAGTAATGATTTTGCCTTTTCATATCCAGACTCAGGTGACATATGAAGACAACTTTGAACAAGTTCCTTTGAACGGCCCCTGGTGTATCTTTCCAGGAAGTACAAGCAGTCTCCTTTAGACGCACATTTGGTTTCTACACAGTGTTTAAATGCTTGCATGAACACTCTGTACTTTAGAGGGTCACCTTCAAAAACAGGAATGTCTCTGGGTGGCAACTGAGATGCATTTTGTTGTTGAATCAGTAAGTCTGAAATGTCATTTTGCCTTTGAAGAAACTGAATCAACAGATTATCGTTTGTTTGGTTTGAAATTTGTGCAGGTAAATTTAAAGATTGTACAAATTCTTGTTGGCAGGTGGAAGCAACATTTGTGACAGGGTTTCTTCTGGCTTCACTGAGGAGTGTATAATCTTCAGTTTGTAGAAATGTTGGTCTGTCTGTGGTTTCAGTTAGTTTCTTGCTTTTTGAAACATAAGAGCTCATGCCATCACTGTAAGCCTCTAACACAGCAAGTTCGGCACCTGCAGCCTTTATTTCAGCCTTCAGCTCAACAGCTTCAATCTTTTTTCTGATTTCTTCTTGTTTTGTTTCCCATTCTTGTCTTTCTTTCATAGCAAGTTCTTCAAGTTTGTGTTTCTCCTTTAACGCCTCTTCTTTAGCCATTAATGCTGCTCTTTTTGCCTCTGCTTGGGCTCGTAAAACTGAGGACCTGTTAGATTGATTTGATTTATAACTGTGGTTTGAAATGTTTGAAGCACTGTCTATGGGCTTTATTTCCTCATTTTTTGCAACAACCTCCAAATATTCTGACACTTTCTGAACACATTCTTCAACACTCAGAAGTTTTGCTTTGAACCATATTTCATGTTTTTCCTTTTCAACATCGGGCAATAATTTAAGCAAACACTGATGAGTACACTTTGCTTCGTCAACCACATGTTTGTATTTGGTAAAATAACCTTGGACATCATTTTCTGACCCATCTACAGAAATTAAACCAAATATTTTCTCCTTTAAATCAGATGCCTTATTTAGCAAACATTTTCTAGCCTTTTCAAGCTTTGCTATTTCTTCAAGTAAAGCCTTTTCTGTTAACTTAATTGCACGTTTACTTTTGACAACTGGCTCACTTACTTCAGTTTTATCTGTTTCAGTGGGAATGTCAATACACTCTTTTGCTTCAAGCTCACTCATTTTGTTGGTTTCAAAAAACACAAAAATATCAGTTCAAAAAATATATACCTTTAACTTTTACTTGTTTTGAACCCCTTTAAATAGACTTCAGTTCAGTTCAGTTTTCTTCTCTTCACCAATGCGCATTGGATTTTTTTTCTTTAGGCCTTTTTGTTTAGAAGAGTTCCATTGTCTTTGTGTGTTTAAAATGTACCTTCAATCAAGTGTTTCAACAGGCCAGACTAGCCCGCTGTCGTTTCCTCGTGGCTGCCCCAGGCACGCCTTGCCAAACCGCTTGGCACCTCCTCTCCGGCCCCGGTACACTGCCGCCGACCGACCTCTCGAGGCGAGACCCAGTCTCCCAGCCTCCCCCCGCACCGCGCTGCTCCGCACTCGACTCGCTTTGGGGAAGACCCAGTCGCTCCCGCTTGCCTCGGTGCCTCAGCGCCTTCACCTCTGCCAGTCCGCCTGTGCCGCTTGCATGAGACCCAGTCTCCCAATGCACACAGGCTTCCTCCCACGCCCGGTGGAGCCGGGTCGCTTCGGCGTATAATCGCACCCAGTGCGTTGACTGGCAGACTACGGTGATGGTGACGATGGTTAGCAGTCTTTTAAAGTCCATACGTTTCTTCTAGTACGTTGAGAGAGAGGTTTTGACATAATGTAGTGGCGCATAGGCGGTAGAACGCGTGCCGAGTGAAAATTACTGAAGTGGAAAAAATTAAAACCAGGTAGGAGTTGAAGTTGAGTCGGATATGCCAATCCATTAATTTACCAGCGTGAAAATCAAAATAAACTTACATTCTTTGATGAAATTGAGACCAAAACCAACAGTGTTTTATCAGCACGGTCAAAACCGTTTTTCTCCCTAGCGCCACACCTGCACTGTGATTGGCGTTGCCCTTTAACCTCTTTGCCCAGAGGCCGCCCAGAGCGCCCTCTGGCGTAAATGGCTCTACCACTCCCAAATGTGGAAGCGACATCCCCAATACAGTCAAAGCACTGCAAAAACACCCCAGATGAAACACTCCATGCGATCGGATGTCGTTGTGATATTCAATTAACAGGTCGAATAGGCCTAGGTTGGGAAGTGACCCAAAAACAAAACAAGACAAAGACAAAAAACGAAACAAAAGAAACAGACAAGCACAGCCTTGTCCTGCTCTTGCACTGCCGGGTAAGTTCGCTTTCATATGTTAAGGTCTATTTTTCTCTATTGCAAGAATATTGTTCATTTACGAGGCTATGTTAGCGAGCTAAACCTACTAGTGCTGGCTAAGCTAAAGCTAAGAGGCTCGCTAAACTTAGCAGCTTAGAGCGTAACTTCTGCAGTTATATCCTCGTCATGGTAGAACTTCAGTCTAGTTTGTGTTTTTGCCTCTAGATCTAACAACACAGCAAGTCCGTAGCTATAGTTAAACATTAGTTTTACCTTTGAGCAGACATTTGTTCCATATATTTAGCTGGTAGAGGAGCCGCCCGCACTGTTTAATCCATTGTAGGCACTGCTCCAGTTGTTTTTGGCTTTGGAAATGGAAAGAACACAACTCCTCCGGTCAATATTTCGGGGTATCTGCGGTCCAGTTTACAAAAACCACAGGCGCATCGCTTCACCATCTTGCTTGGAGCTCAAGATTTGACGGACCATATTTACATAGCAACGGTTGCTACCATGTTTGATTGGACAAGAGCCGTTTTGGGGCGGGGCTCGGCGAAAGGTCAATTACAGGAAAAGTGCCGCTTGGTTTTCATAATGAAAAGTTGTAAAAGTGAGCGGACTACGCGAGCTCCGCCCACATACGAGAAGCTCCGCGCACCTGCCGACTGTGCTAATAAGCCCAGGCAGAGGCGCCATAGGCCGGGAGCTGTCTGGCAACAACGAGCGTGTGTGCTCACTTCTTCACGGCCCAAAGCACCTCTGCCCGGGCTCATGAGCAGCGAGTCTCGCTCTGTGCGCGGAGTTCTCACTTGTTTTATTTTTTCATGTGAAAACCTCCGTATGCGTGGAGGATTCTAAGAGGATTGCTTCAGGACTAGCACAAAAAACCTCGTGTGATGTCCATCGCCTTTGGAGTAAACAGCTTTGTCACTATGGCAACTACGCCACCGGATGTAGCGGCCTATGTCAATCTGAGTGCGGAAGACGTTACTGCATAACCCCTATTGAGAAGGACTTTTTGGTTGGACTAAAACACACGGATAGTTTGTACGACAGAGTAATCGAACTCTTCTTAAAAAAGAAAGGAGAATCGATTTTGTGTACAAGTAATTCAGACTATTGGTGAGTAAAATAAATACCATTTGCTTAAAGAGAAGCTAAACCCTAAAATAAGTTTTTTTGGCTGTTAAACTATGTATGTGGTGTTTAAATAGCATTGTCTACTGTTCTGAGTAATTTTTTGGCATTTTTAGTGCAAACTGAGCAAATTAGCAGGTTTCAGGTCAAAATTGTCACAAACTGGCTGTGTCTCTCATGTCAGCTCCAGGTTCTCTGTGACCTCAGCGTGTATTTTCCACTCAAAAAGAAGTACTAATCACAGACACCTGCTGTCAATCCAATCACACTGCTGCTCTCCTCTCTGAGCCCCTCCTTTGCCCTTCTCCCAATGCTTTTCAATGAGTTTGCTGTGTTTCAAATGTGTTTGTGGGAGGAGTTTAGGGGGTGAGCTTCTCTTTAAATATACTGTGTTATTTATGCTTTTTATATTTTGTGTAAAATGCATTTATTCTGGCTACAGAGGTGATGCTTTGGCTTTATTGCGTTCCTGCATAATAGAATATTTTTTTAGCCATCAGATGATTATTGACAAGTGAATTCGTTTTTAAAAAAAACACAACTGAAGGCCTAGGAGTGAAATGCACGGCCCGCCACTGGTTTCTGGTTTTGTATTTAAGTGCGTTTCGGCCCTTCTGGGCCACCGTAGAACTGGCATCAGAATGAACACTAAATAAACATATTAAAATTATTTCTTTTACAATTTGACAAAAAGAAGAATGAAGTTATGACTTAGAAGACATTTGCAACAGCTCCACAGTTTTTATAAATTTTATTACATACAGTTCATACAAGCTCCAGTGATATATTAGATTGTATATTATATCTATATAATATACCATCTAACCACACGAGTCGAGGTGTGAGAACATCCAGCACTCGTACTGTCCAGGCGTCTTCCTTAGCCATTCATCAGTTTGGTGTTCAGTGTTGGTGATGTTATTTTTGGGTGCTATCGATCCGTTTTCCCAAGACATTTGATTGGATTTCCCTCCATGCTTGGCATCATCTCCTCTTGAATAGATAACCTCAATCTGACTTCCTGTTGGCTTTCTCTTTTGGATAACAAGGTATCTGGATTTTTTTAGTTTTTTTGGAGTTCATTTTTACTTCAAAACAATTCTTTGTTTGTTTTGCGTCCTGAATAAGTCGGCTAATGACTCGCCTGAATGTAATGAGTACGAGTCGTAAAAGACGGACCGTGGAAGAGGGCTCCTTCTCGAATGTGCACATCCGACTGAGCCCAGCCGATGGATGGAGAGAGCAGAGGCAAACTGTAGTCCTGAGGCTGCTCTGGATAAGTAGAAGTGGTTCAAAATGACCACAATTACGACTTTAATGACAGTCTTCTCAGTTATTAACTTATTCTAACCAAAAGCTGCACAAACATAAAAAAAAAATGTGTCTGTGAGTCACCCTGTGGCTCCACAAAGGAAAAACAAAGATCGTATTTACAAACTTTAGTCCAGGGATTCTTCTCGTTTGTACATCCTGTGCTGTCAGTGTCTATAATTCATAAAACTCCTCGATTCTGGCAAAAACAAGCGGCTCTTTTTGCCAAATAAACTTTATGTTCACAGCAAAATAAATGTGACGTCCGAGACAAAAATAACCTATTGATTTGACACAACCAGAATTATATACTGTCACGTCGACTTCCTAAGCCAGCGTGTCTTGAAGGCGCATGTGTAAAGTGGAGGGCTAAGATGCGGGAGACCCGGGTTCAAAACCCAAAGGAGTTACAAATAATCTTTTTTTTTCTGCACTTAAGCAACATTAAATGAAAATATAGTGCTTGTTTTGCGTTTTAAAACGATAATACAATGTGCCTTTGAAAAAAGTAGGATTCTTAAAGTATTAAATTTGCATATCTTCTACAGATACAAATGTGTTTGTTGCCTGAGGTCGAACTCGCGCACCGTGGGCTTTTCACACCAAAGTCCTGTCTGTTATCCACTCAACCATTTGACATCAGACTTTCAACCATGTTCTAATAGAGACTCACAGATAACGTGGCTGCATGAACACGCCATGGTTTGAAAGCTGTGATTTCAAATAAAAAGCGGCCACCACGGGGGGTCTGGCGCCTCTGGTGTGAAAGCACCTTAAGGACAGCTTGATGTTCAGTCCTGTTTGCTGAATCAACAACGACATGAAGCTGTCATAGGGGACTGTCTCTGCGATTTGGTGCTCTCTACAAACTGATCGGATTCGACAAACGTCACGAACTCGAACTGACCATTCGTCGAAGAGCGGAGCTGAAAAAAAAAAACAGCCTTGTGACTCCTGTTCGTCTCGTCATTTAAAACAGCCATAGCTTTTTAGTGAGTTACTTACCTGACATACAGTGACGTTTTTCTCCTGCTGAAAGAAATGAGCTACTGCTGTTTTAATAGCAGACAAGATGAACGAAAGAGTGCTGCTATTGTTGCAGTTCTACTATTCGACGTAGGCTCAGTTCGAGTTTGTGTCATTGAATCAATTTACTTTTGTGGAGGACTAAACTACAGGCATCACCTGTTGACTTAGCAAACAGAAACTTGGAACATCTACAAATCCTTGGTCTATAATGCCTCACTGATATTTCCTATCAGTGAGGCATTATCCGCAGAAGAGATGTATAATTGGTTTGGACTTTGGTGGGTTATAAGAGAAAGAAAGCTAACACTGTAGCTGTCACCAGTAGCAAATAAAAAATGTAAATAAATATCATAAACCTGCACATTGGGTACACTTCTTTCCATTGAGTTTTAAACCTAGTCATTAGTGAAAGTGAGTAATCTGACTCTTTATCCTCCTGGTTTGAATCAGATAAACTCTCTGGGCTCACTTTGTTTGTGTCCTCTTTAGAATCAGACTGTGGGCTGATCTTATTTCCTCGTGTACATTTTTTGAAGATATTAAATATACAATTGTTGCTGTTCTCTTTTGAATCAGACTGTGGGCTGATCTTATTTCCTCGTGTTAATCTTTTGAAGACATTAAATATACTGTTGTCTCTGTTCTCTTTTGATTCAGACTGTGGGCTGATCTTATTTCCTCGTGTTAATCTTTTGAAGACATTAAATATACTGTTGTCGCTGTTCTCTTTTGAATCAGACTGTGGGCTGATCTTATTTCCTCGTGTTAATCTTTTGAAGATAATAAACATTGACTTGCCATTGTTGTTATTGTCTTGTTTTGAACTAGACTGTGGCTTTACTTTGTTCCTTCTTAAAAATCTTTGGAAGAAATTGACTGAATTCTTGTTGTTCGTCTTGTTATCTTCCATTTTGTCGTGTCTTTCAGTGTCAGGATTAATTTTGGAGTTTTGGCGCCGAGTTGTGTGAGCGTTGGAAGAGATTTCAGCGGCCGCTTCATTCTCTTTGTGAATTTGAGGAGACGCCAAACAGAGATGAGCAGAAGTGGGCTGTATCCCCGGGGAGAAGCTGTCAGAGCAAAGAAGGTGAATTCCTGTTTTGAGGAGAAGCGGATCGATTGATTGGCCACATTTCTGAAAAGCTCGCTGTACAACATGGGAGGAGAAAGTCGTAGGCGCACTCTTTGGGCGTTTGTGAGTTGTGAATGTAAGACTTGGGCAGATTTAAGGCTTACAAACGTGTGTAAACTGCAGAGCTTAGGTTAATGCTGTCAGACTGGCGGTCGTCTGTGGGAGAAGTGACGGCTGTAATGTCATAAAGAGAACTTGTGATCAGTCGCTATGGCAATATGGGTTAGGGTTAGAAGTTGTTTTGCAGCCATAGCAACAGACGTCAAGTTCTTTTGTAGCCATAGCGACTGACATAATCATATGCATAATGTGATTGCTGATATAATATGAATAATAATAGTACATTTTATTTATATAGGGCCTTTCCAGAACACTCAAAGACACTTTACAGACAAAAGGCAGATAAATACACAAAATAAAAACAGTTACTGACTATAATAATAATAATAATAATAATAATAATAATAATAATAATAAAATAAAACCTACGATGTCAAATCAAATCAATTTATTTTTGTATAGCCCAAAATCCCAACAACAGTCGTCTCTGAGGACTTCCCAAGATTATTAATTTTAGCAAAGGAAATCAAAATAAAACAATACATATTCAATGAAACATTTGATCAAGCATGTCAAAGCAGATTATTAGTAGAGCAGATGAATGATTGTCCAGAACATCCCCTGTCCTTAGACCCTCCTTCTGTCCTTAGATCCTCCTTCTGTCCTTAGACCCTCCTTCTGTCCTTAGACCCTCCTTCTGTCCTTAGACTCTCCTTCTGTCCTTAGACCCTCTTTCTGTCCTTAGACCCTCCTTCTGTCCTTAGACCTCCTTCTGTCCTTAGACCCTCCTTCTGTCCTTAGACCCTCCTTCTGTCCTTAGACCCTCCTTCTGTCCTTAGACCCTCCTTCTGTCCTTAGACCCTCCTTCTGTCCTTAGACCCTCCTTCTGTCCTTAGACTCTCCTTCTCGGCAAGGAAAAACTAAAAAAACCCTAAGGGAAAAAGAGAAACCTGGAGGAGAACCACAGTGAAGAAGGGATCCACTCCCATGGACGGACAGGCTGTAGATGTAACTAAGACTAAAGTTATAGAGTTTATGTTTGTGGAGCCTATGGCCCTTTCCGAAACCAATTCCTCCTCCCTTTTCCTCCTCACTTCTGCTAACTCCTCACTGAAGACTCCTTCACAGCTGAGCAGAGGTTGCTTCATTAGAGCGCTCAGAGCTGTGGCTTTCGAACTGCACTTTCCTCGCTCAGACTGAAGAGACACGCCCCCTACTGACGCACATTTATTAAAGTTTGATTCAAATAAAGATAGAATTGACTCTTATTAAGAGGCATTTTGATGATAATAATGACACTAGCACTACATCCTACTCCAGACTAATATTATCCCAGTTCTCAAAACGCACTGACTTGGTCAAAATACACTTTTTTATTTAACTATACATGCCAGAAGGATTTACACTGCCAACAACCACAACAAACATGAAAAAACGGCTTTGTATTGAGGCAACTGTCTTTAAAATAAAAAAGATGCAATATTTCTCAGTGTTTCTTGTGTTTACATGAGTGGATAATATGTTTTTAAACGTCTAATTTCCTAAATAGGATGACACATAATGCACGCATGCTGTTTTATTTGTTTAATCTGCATTACTGATGTTGTGTTTTGCTGTTGCTAAAAGTAGATCCTATAAATAAAAATACATTTATAATGTGAATTGTGTCTAGGGATGATTTTCTCTTTATTTATCAAAGTCTTTCAGTCTCTAACAAATGCACAAATAAAGTTGTTTGTTCTTCTAAATAAACGTGGAACTAAACGTGTGGTGTGTTGTCCACGTCGGGCTGCTCTCAGGTGTTACACACACGTGTTTAGTGTGCAGTGACAGCCCACTCGCTCTGAAGGATCTATAAGACACTTTTCCTCCCTCCTCGCTCCGTTTCGAACAGCACTTACCTGTCGGCTCCTCGCGGAACGCGCAAAGAGAGGAATAGTGCGTAGGAAAAGAAGGAGACGCGGTTTCGGAAAGGGCAGAGTCCATAAGCAGAGGGAAACGACTCGTCTAGCAGGATCAGTGTGACCGGGTGTGGGTTTTTGCCTCTCTGCGTTGTGTTGTGTCCTGAGCGGGAGTCGAACCCGGGTCTCCCGGGGCAGTCGACCGACAAACTCATTGAGCTAAAGGGATACGCTCCCCTTAGCTCAGTTTGTTTGTGGCTTCTTATACCTGAGGGAGTGAGTTTATCCCATACCACCACACACTTCTCCATACTGGGTCCCTCGTGTGGGCCTACACCGGTTACATCAGGACAGGCCAATCCTGGAGAGGAAGGTGGGCGGAGGTCCAAGCATCAGTGGTCCAGGCCCACGAGTTTCATTGATACCAGCAATTGATCTAAACAGTTACACTCCCGAGGGGACAGTGGGACAGGGGACAACGAGGATGGAATAGCAAAAGCAAACACCAGACCAAGCAGATCTACCTGGTAAGTTTGATCTATTTCTTTACAAAGAAAGNCCTCTCGCTCAGACTGAGAGGACACGTCCCCCTACTGACCGCACATTTATTAAAGTTTGATTCAAATAAAGAGAATTGACTCTTATTAAGAAGCATTTTGATGATAATATGATACTAGCATATATCCTACTCCAGACTAATATTCATCCCAGTTCTCAAAACGCACTGACTTGGTCAAAATACACTTTTTTATTTAACTATACATGCCAGAAGGATTTACACTGCCAACAACCACAACAAACATGAAAAAAACGCTTGTATTGAGGCAACTGTCTTTAAAATAAAAAAGATGCAATATTTCTCAGTGTTTCTTGTGTTTACATGAGTGGATAATATGTTTTAAACGTCTAATTCCTAAATAGATGACACATAATGCACGCATGCTGTTTTATTTGTTTAATCTGCATTACTGATGTTGTGTTTTTGCTGTGCTAAAAGTAGATCCTATAAATAAAAATACATTTATAATGTTGAATTGTGTCTAGGGATGATTTTCTCTTTATTTATCAAAGTCTTTCAGTCCTCTAACAAATGCACAAATAAAGTTGTTTGTTCTTCTAAAAACGTGAACTAAACGTGTGGTGTGTGTCCACGTCGGGCTGCTCTCAGTGTTACACACACGTGTTTAGTGTGCATGACAGCCCACTCGCTCTGAAGGATCTTATAAGACACTTTTCCTCCCTCCTCGCTCCGTTTCGAACAGCACTACCTGTCGGCTCCTTCGCGGAAACGCGCAAGAGAGGAATAGTGCGTAGAAAAGGAAGGAGGACGCGGTTTCGGACAGGGCGCAGAGTCCATAAGCAGAGGAAACGACTCGTTTCTAGCAGATCAGTGTGCCGGGTGTTGGGTTTTTGCCTCTCTGGTTTTTGTTGTGTCTGAGGGGAGTCGACGCCGTCTCCCGCGGGGCAGTCGCTCCGTCAAACTCATTGAGCTAAAGGGATACGCTCCCCTTAGCTCAGTGTTGTTTGTGGATGCCAGAGTCCATAAGCCAGAGTATACGACTCGTCTAGCAGGTCATCAGGAACAGGCCAATCCTGGAGAGGAAGGTGGGCGGAGGTCCAAGCATCAGTGGTCCGGCCCACGTCACTGGAACAGCAATGATCTGAAACAGTTACACTCCCGAGAGGACAGTGGGACAGGGGACAACGAGTGAATAGCAAAGAACAGACTAGAGATTAACTGTAGTTTATTATTCTTTACAAGAAAGGCAGAAGTGAGAGGATAGTGCTCAAGTTGCCATACTTTCCCCAGTATAATTGCTCCTAGGGCAGCCTGACTAGAACTATGGGTTTAGAGTCTGTTCCTAACTGACCTGATCATAAGCTAATCCGAAGAGGAACGTTTTGAGCCTAATCTTAAATGTAGAGACTGTGTCAGCGTCTTTGACATGAGCAGGAGCTGATTCCATAGCCAGGGGGCTTGATAGCTAAAAGCTCTGCCTCCTATTGTGCTTTTAGAGACTCTAGGAACCACCAGAAGTCCAGCATCTTGAGAGCGAAGTGAACGGTTAGGATGATAAGGAGTTATTTCATCTTTGATATAGAAGGCCAAGTCATTTAAAGCTTATAGGTTAGAAGAAGAATTTTAGATTTGACTCTAGACTCAACAGGGAAGCCAGTGAAGATCTTTTAGTACTGGGTAATGTTTCTCGTTTTTTAGTACCTGTTAGTACTCTTGCTGCTGCATTTTGAACTAATTGAAAACTTTTATTGAGCTTTTAGGACACCTGCAAGCAGGAGTTACAGTAGTCTAACCTCGACGTGACAAAGGCATGGATTAGTTTTTCAGCATCATTTTTAGGCAGTAGATTTCTAATTTTTGCAATATTTCGCAAGTGAAATAGGCAGTTTTGCCGCTTGACTAATATGTGCTTGAATGAGAGCTCTTGGTCAAATAAGACTCCAAGGTTTCTCTACAGTCGAGCTGGAGGCTACACTGACATGCCCAGTGTGATTATCTGCTCAGTTAGAGAGTCGCGCAGATGTTTAGGGCCGAGTAAATCACTTCTGTTTTATCAGGATTAAGGAGTAGGTAGTTAAGGCTCATCCAGGTTTTTATATCCTTCACACAGGCACTGAGTCTTTCTATTTGACCAGTCTGATCTGGTTTCATTGATAAGTACAGCTGAGTGTCATCTGCATAACAGTGGAAGTCAATGCCATGCTTTTTGATAATGTTACCTAGCGGCAGCATATAGAAGAAAAGAATTGGACCAAGTACAGAGCCCTGTGGCACACCGCAGGTTAATTTAGAACATTGTGAGGAGCTTTGGTTTAGAGGTAAGATCGGGCCTAAAAAATCTAGCCCGACCCAGCCCAGGCCCGCTGGTATTAAAGCCCGACCCGGCCGAGCCCGACCAATTACCTTGATTTGCAGGCCCGAGCCCGAAGCAAGCCCGAAATTTTTCTATTTAATTTGTGTTTAGTTCAGCGCCTTCTCTCTTTTATCCAATTATTTCTTTTTTAACAAGGGCTACGTTCTGAAAATAACCCACAGAGTGGTCATGTTTATTTTATTTTTTTACAGTAATTTCAGTAGCTCATAGACCGTTCACCACACACGTTACACTTTTCTCAAACAGGCGTTCACATGTTTTCTCTTGTTTAAACAAACAACGGTCCAAACATTCGTACACGTTGCTTCAGTGATGCGCGAATTCGGGTGGATCAAGTAGTGGCCAAGACGTGCGCGACCGCGGTGGTTTCCAGCGGCTGGACCACCCTGTTAGGACCGGAGCACGGACTGCACGGACTGTTTTTGGACACGGTGAGCGGACACGGCTCTGCCAAGACTTTAAACACATGGACAGCGTTCGTTTTGTGGATTTATTTCTTCAGAGAAGCCAGGTGCCAAAGCGTGACAGGGATTCTCAGTGAGGTAAGTGTGTGTGTGCTTAGCTGCAGCTCATACGTGGATTCGTGCGTTGTGGTAGTTGTGCGTGGTAAATGCGAGGCTGTAGTGTTTTGGACACGGGTTGTTTGTGCGTTGTTGCTTCATGCTCATTCACCGCTGTTTCAGTGGCTCTTTGCACGATCCTGGGATAGTCCTGGTTGAGTTCTCGGTTGGTTCTGGCTGAGGCTGCGTCAGGTCAGCTCCTCCTGATCTAAGCAGCCGTAAGTTTTCTAAAAGAGTTTCTGTGATGTTGACTGTGAATGCTGGTGCCTTGAAACGGTCCCCAAACAATGTGTTTTAGCGCTTGTATTAACACAGCGTAGACCTGGACCAGGATCGCGCGCTGTACACTGTAAAAAACAGCGATATAGCGAGGGAACACAAAGTCAGCGAGAGAGAAGCAAGAGCCCGACCCAACCCGACCCGAACGTAATAATATACATTTCTGGGCCCGACCCGGCCGAATTTCGGCCTGGGTCGGGCCCGGGCCTGGGCTCGGGCTTAAGATCTTACCTCTACTTGGGTTTACATTAACAAACTGATACCTATCGGTAAATAGGATTTACACCAGGTCAGAGCAGTTCCTCTGACACCTACATCACATTCTAATCTCTGCAGTAAAATATTGTGATCAATCGTATCAAACGCTGCGCTGAGATCCAGCAGAACCAGGATTGAGATTAGTCCGTTGTCAGCAGCTAATAACAAATCATTTGTGACTTTAAGGAGAGCTGTTTCCGTACTATGATGAGCTCTAAAACCAGACTGGAATGTTTCAAATAAATTATTCTCCTGTAGGTGGCAACAGAGCTGTTAGACTACAACTCTCTCAAGTATTTTGGAAATAAAGGGAAGATTTGAAATAGGTCTATAATTGGCTAAAACTTCAGGATCAAGGTTTGGCTTTTTCAAAAGAGGTTTAATTACAGCATATTTAAAAGACTGTGGAACATATCCACTTTTTAATGAGGTATTTATTATACTAAGAATAGGATCTAACATCAGAGGGAGAATGTCTTTGAGAAGCCTACTTGGGATTGGGTCTAAAATACAAGTTGAGGTTTTAGAAGACTTAAAAGCTGAAATTAAATCTGCTTTACTAAGAGAAACAAAGTTGTCTAATATTACAGGTTGGTTTAAATAAGACTCTACTTTTACAGCTTGGATTTGTTCAGTGATAATAGCAGGAGTGAATGCAGTTCTTCATTATACCATGGAGAAGATTGCCTTGGCCTAACGGACTTATGTTTTAAGGGAGCAACAGTATCAAGAGCAGTTTTCAAGGAGTCCATGGTTTTGTCAACAAATTGGTCACTTATATTGGGATTAAGCTTATCCTCATCTGGGTCACATGACATGTCACTGAATATTTGCCCTATTATTTCTTTAAATTTTATAACTGTTTTTTCAGATATTGTTCTTTTTGTTATTATTTTATTCTGAGGAGCAGAGAAATCTTTTAGAGTAAACTGAAAAGTAATTAGAAAATGATCTGATAATACTGGGTTTTCAGGGAGGACATTTAAATCACTGATCTCTAAACCATATGTGAGTACAAGATCTAAAGTGTGCTTGTGACAGTGTGTTGGTTTATTTACATTCTGGGTGAAACCAATGTCATTTAGAAGGGCGCTGAAAGCTTTAGTTAGGCAATCATCATTCAGGTCTATTTTAATATTGAAATCTCCGAGTATAATTATTTTGTCCCAGTCTAATACTAGGCCTGATATAAAGTTTGAAAATTCGGTTAGAAACTCAGAATAAGGACCAGGAGGTCGATAAATTATTATAAATAACACACCCTTTTGTTTTTTCCACTTGGGCAGGTTATAGATAGTGTGAGGCTTTCAAAGGAGTTAGATGCATTACTAGTTTTTGGGCAGAGAAGTAAACTAGAGTGAGAGATAGCTGCCACACCTCCACCTCGGCCTGTGCTCCTAGCAGTCTGAAAGTTATAGTGACTCATTTA